>JADRCD010209601.1:0-14699 GCA_019843815.1 Montemys delectorum | reverse complement strand
ATCATAGGGGAGCACATGTCCTTGTTGTATAGTGGAGCATCTTTTGGGTTTATGTTCAGGAGGGATAAAGCTAAGTCTTCAGGTAGAACTATTTCCTATTTTCTGAGGAAGATACCTGAATATACTCATAATGGTATTGTGGGCTCTTAAGATTGTCTCAGCTCTTCAGTTGCTCTTGTAGTCATTTCCTCTTGTCCTCTCCCTGGTTTTGTTGAGACCAGATCATTGTTTGCTAAAGCCACTAACTTGTTACTAGTCTTATTCAAATTGCTTGAGGATCAGGAGGATCTTACCTCAGCTTTATTCAACATTTCCTTCTCTTCTGTTCATCTTAAGTAGGATGTATGATTGTACTATGATTTCTACCTGTCAACAATTCTCTTTCAGAAGAAAATATAGAGAAATAATTGGAGGAGGTGAGAAGGAGCCCTGCAGTGTGAGAACACAGGCTCTACCATCCTCCCATCTAATCCCAGCAGGGTCTCCTGAACTCTCCAGCAGGAAAGAAGGCAAATGAGACAGTTGATTGCCCCTCAAATCTTTATTCTGAAAATTAAAAGAAAAGAGTATTAGATGTGTGTGCATATACATGCACATTTTTGTGTAGTTGACACTGGAGTTGACACTGGAGTATAGGAGAAACCATTGGATTCCTAAGGTGGAATTATAGGCAATTGTGCAAAACCTGGCATGAGTTGGGTGTTGGGAACTGAAGTGGAGCTATATGCAAGATCAGTATGCCTCTTTTGTGTCTTCTTAAAAAATATTATATCTTTTCCCCTTCCTGTCTGCCTTATAACTCCTCCCATATATCATCTCTAATTTGTGTTCTTTTATTCTTTAATACACACATATGCACACACACACAAATACACACACACACACACACACACACACACACCCTTATGAGTCATTTTACTGTTACTTATATGCATTTATGTTTAGGATTGACCAGTTGAAATTGCATAACCTATCAAATATCTCATCCTAGGAGAGTCCACCTTTTATCTGTCATTAATGGTTTGCAGCTTTCATTTAGATATCAGCCTTGTGAGGTTTTCACCATCAACTCTGAAATGTCAACTGCTCTTACAATATTTCAGGCTTTATTTCAGTGATCATATTGCTGAGATTTCATGAGCACAGATTTCTTATTGTATATATAACAAGTATTTCCAAGTAGATGTCCTGGGCTTCTGGTTCTTGCACTCTTTCCATTCTGGGGTAGGGACTGTCTTGTTTTAGGGACTGTATTAGTTTGGACTTATCACTCCATAATCAATTGTTCTCTGAGTTTTGAGTGATTGCAGATTCCTGTAATGGTCACTATCTTCTGAAAAAGGAAGCTGCTTTGATGACACTTACCTGTGGTTAAAAGCATAAATATTTAGAATGCAGTTGAAAATTGTTCTGTTTTGAGTATGTAGCAGTAGTAAGTTCTTCTCTAAGGTCCATTGCCTCAACAGCCACATAATCAGGATATAATGTGGGAAAAATATATTTTCAATAAAAAGAAAAAGAAATTTATTTTTAGTTTAAAAAATACACTATTTTCCTCTCTACAAAAACGGATCACAAGAGCAAATAAAATGCAATAAAAATTTCCATCTCTTATAATTATGAGCATGAACTGTTTCTAATACTATCACAAGTAAACTCAAGTAGCTAAATTGTATGTTGTCACTCTTCTGCATGAAGATTACAACACTCTTCCCAAAGTGTTATGGGACAATAAGAGAACACATTGGGTTCTCTGGATTACTAAAACATAATATTCTTTTTTCTCTAAGTCTACAAATGCTGCTTATTTTACAGGACTATGCATACATAATGATTATACTATAATCAGGACCCAGAAAAAACAGAGAAAAGGCTAAAAATGTTACTTTCTTCCCTTCTCAAATAACAGATCATAATATGGTAATTATATTGCCACTTATATGGTATCATGATAATTAGTTTAATCAACTTGACAATGATTGTAATGAGACTAATGCACTTGGCAGGCAGAAATGTTCATAGTGGAAAACTCTAAAATCTCTGTTAGTGTGATTAAATGTCTTTACTCCCTTCACTTGGGTGATACAAAACTAACATTATTACAAAACAAATTTGACCATTTCAGATATCTGCTTCAATATTCTCAAACCTCCCCATTTCTTAATAACCAATATTTAAGTTTCTTGGTTGGTACCCAGGGCCTCTGAAAATATTATGTGATTGTTTTTTAGAATGTCTGCTCATAACTGTCTAGATACCATTAAGAAAGATAGATTGTGAAGGTACGGACTCAGCCAAAAAAGTAGCTTAAGCACTTCTTCACGAGAGTATGTTGTTTCTGAACATGTGACTATGGGTACATTTCAAATTCTGCCAAAGAATACACTTGAACATGGGTGAAAGGTGATTCTCTTCCTCTGCTCTTCACATCTTGACATTTCATAATTATTATTATTGAAACTCCAACCAACAATTTACAGGAGCTATGAATAATTAGAATAATAATTTAATATATATGTATGTGTATATATATATTTGGGTCAAGTGTAGTTAATTGTCTCATCTTTTAAGAGACCTTTTTATTTTCTCTAGTAGAATGAGTAACATAGGTGACCTTATTCCCAAGAGTAAATGTCATCCTGTCACATAAGCTTGCAAACTTTCCAAAATAAGCTCATTAGCAGATAATGATGCCAGAAGAGTAACTTTTAAAATGTCAATAAATACATTTTACATCTTTCTGATAATCTCTGAAAAGCAAGCAGGTAATTATCAGAGAAATGCATTTCTCTGTAGATAAGGTTATAATTCTGTAACACTTCAGAAGTTGTATTTAAAACAAAGCATATCAACGGTTCTTTCTCACAGTGTGAGATTCTTAATGATATTCTCATCTACACATGACCTATTTAGAGAGGACTCAGATGACGGTATGTAACAAGCATGAAATGATAGCAAAATTTTTAGTAATGTCTTGTTCAGCGATTTCATTCTGTTTCCAAATTATCTCAAAAATAATTTTCTGTAGTACTCAAGTTTCAAGAAAAGAGAGTGGTGTGGAATGAGGTGTGGTGGGGAGGATGAGAAAGATTAAATGCTTATGCACATGTGCATATAAAAGAGAGAAAGAGAGACATTTAAGGTCATTGTTATCAAAAGCAACCCTGATCAGGTTTCACATGTATACAAGTGACTTTGAATACATTTTGTTCACGCTGAGGATTATGTACAGGTTGCTATGTCACAGTGCATTCAGCAAATTTTGTTAATAAACAAGTTTAATCTGGGTTTTAGGTGTTAGGGGAAAATGTAGGTGGTCATTTTAAGGAAATTAGAACTATTTCAAGTAGACATCAATAAATAAGTGTAAAAAAAAACAAGAACCATGATATTCATTGTAATGTGATATCCATAGTTAAAATTTGACTTTAAATCACGTATCTAGGAACGTTAGTAGAGTGCCTTTTAGGGAAAGAGACTTCATATTTAACCCCTCTAAGACTTATTTAATGACCAATGTGTCCTTGTGTTTCAGGACTCAAAAGCACTTTAATCGGATTTTGATGAAAGAAAAACAAATAAATAAATTTACATTTGTAGAGCACAATTCTTAAAAGAACAGAGAGCACTGTTTAACTGCCAAATGCTGCGCTCTATCTAGTTTTTTAGCACAGTATTATAATTCTGAAATGAATCACATACTTGTAGGAATTCTAAAGAAATGTAAGGATCAAAGACTCACAAAGATTCCAGTGTGAATGGTATAGTATCAGAGCAAAGCCTTGACAAAATCCTGTTTGTAAGGTATGATATATCTGCTGTGATCTCAGCTATAGAATAAAAAGAAAGTCACATACAGTCCTGAGGTGGCTCATCCATTCTCTTTCCTAAGAGCAGCTTCCCCATACTCCCACTGTCTCTTAATGTTTCTAGACATACTACTATATCTTCTACAGCTGAAAGGGGGGATATTTACAAATGGTAAGTCATTTGATTGTGTTTGCTCAATGAAATGTAAAAACTGAGGCAAGGTCTGTGAAATTCAATATGCTGTGGCATGTATGAAGATATGGATTCTGAAAACATTGCTATTATTTCTGGAACTTTTAAATGGGAAATGCTATAAACACAAATGGTTGTTATGCAATTTGTGTAAGATGAATGTTGTGAAAGTTTTCTTCTTGTTTCTTAACTTACCTGAACTATGCAATCCACTTGGCACTGAGAGGTGAAGATGGTCATGCTGGGTTCTCTATCCATTCTCATTTTCTATCTCCAGGGAGGGTATTAGAGCTTTCTATGTCCAAAGTGATTACTAACTGTGAAAATCAAATGATTATTGATTTGTTTGCAAACCTGACTTTTCCAAAAGTATGACACAATGAACATACTACCAAGCTGGTGTGTTTTTCCAGAGCATTCAATAATATAATTTTAATCACAAACACTGGATAAGAAAAATTGAAACTTCTTATTAAATGAAGATAAAATATTATATAAATGTTGATTTTTTAAAGAAAAATGAGAGAAACCAGAACACAATAAAATTTCTTAGTAAGAATCTTGTGATCACTGTATATTTTATTCACATAACTGTATCTTCATCTTGTTTTCTACTTCTAACTATGTTCATAACAAATTTCACAGAGGTCTGCTTTTTGAGTAACCTTTATTCTTTGTTTAAAAAAATACCTAAAATAAAAGTTAAAAAACAATACTTAAAATAGTAATGGTTTGAACAATTTGTTTTTCCAGCATGATCCTTTCTTTGTCATGGGCACTTTTGATGGTGAAAGTATTTACCATTTGAATGTTGCAACTCACTTTTCTTGAAACCAGTGAGTTCTAAGAAGAAGAAAAAATAAGTGGGGATGGTGATAGCATAGGGGTTGTACATGGCATGGGAGAGGGTATGAGAGTGGGTACAGGCAAACACATTGTATGCATGTATGAACTGCTGAAAGAAGGAATAACCACGGTTACTTTTACTTTTTGTGTACAGTTTTTAGTTGAAAATAGATTCTTCTCTGATATACTATATCCCACCAGCCACAGTTTTTCTTCCCTCTACTCTTTCTAACCCTATCCCCACATGCCCTATCTCCCAAATTCACTTGCCCTTAGTTTTCTCTTTAGAAAAGAGCAGGGCACTAAAAGACAAAAATCACATATTAGGATTTATTTTATGTTCTTTGGATTTTCTATGATACTTATTTTAATCTTTTCCTGTCCTATAATTTTACAATGTTACCCAAGGATACTATCAACATATTTCTTGTAATTAAAAATATAGATGTGAGTAGCTTTCTTAGAGATTATAGGAAGCGATTTTTAAAGATGTGATCAGATGTTGAGGTTTGGTCTGTTGTTATATATTGTAACGCTAAGTGCAGGCCACCAAGGCCTAGTTGCCCCAAAGATGAGAGAGTCCACATGTAGACCCAAGTGACACTATGCTACCTTGTCCCCAAGTTATTTTAACTGGCGAATAAAGATGCCAATAGCCAGTAGGTGGACAGAAGAGTCATAAAGGAGGGTTTAGGATTCTGGGCTGGGGATCAGAGGAGAACCATGAGGGGGAGGAGAAAAAGATGAAGATAGGTGAATGATGAAACAATAGCCATGAGGTTGGCTAATTGGAGTTCAGAGCAGCACAGACAAAATGTGGCAAATTATATAATGGGTTTATTGGCTGGGAAATAGACATAATAGCATTCTGGATAGTTACCTGCCCAGCTCTTGTGCTGATTAAGGCTTATTGTGAATATGAAGTTTGTGTGTATTTTTTATCCAGGAACTAAATAGTAAAAGGTGGGGTAGAAATCCTTGATCAGGATTAAAATTGTCTATAATACTCAAAGGTAATCACCACGCCCACTCCAATGAAGTCTTGTGAGGAGCCCAAAAGCTTGGCCACAGACCAGAGGCAAAAAAACTTCAAAGGAAGTCAGTCTCTTGGAGTCAGTCATACTTTTGCCCTAACTCAGAGATAGCTCAGATATGTCCTTGTGAACTCGAGTGCTAGGTGCCACCAAGATATGATTTTTTTATAGCCAGATAAAATTGGACATTTCCCTCTGACCTTTACCAATGTTCCAACATTTTAGCCAAACCCTGGCTTAGAATTTCGTAAAGAATGTTACCCATCTAGACTAATTGCCTTCGGCATTGTGGGTAGGACATTGAAGCTTACAGAATGGGAGACTTATCCCAGGGCAAGGTCAAGTAGAATCCTCATTCTCAGTCAGATACTGTAGCTGAACCACTCCTAGGAATTAGCAAGAAAGAGACTCTACTAGCCCAGAAGATTAGCATAGTGGGTGTTTTACTAAGAATGGGCGGGACCTTGAAGTGTGTGTGTGTGTGTGTGTGTGTGTGTGTGTGTGTATGACAGTGAGCAGCAGTTGGTATTTGAGATTCAAGCTTCAAGCCTCTACCCTCCTGGCTGGTGCACTCAAACCACCCCCCCCACACACTCCGGCACGACCCATGCAGGCTCGAGTGTGCTACACCAGTCCAGAGGAGAAGGCTGCTGTTTTAGACCCAGTGTGTTTTAGATGGCCTCAGATCTACTGAGAGAAACCCAGACTGGCCGGCCCGTGGCAGGTAATAAATAGAATTTTATTTAGATTAACAAGAGTTAATTTTATTTTATGCAGAATTTAGAGAAAATATAAATTCTAACACATTCTTAACTTATATTCCCTAATAAATCTTAACAGTCATCTCATCTACCTGTCCCATAAGAAAATGTAGAACAGAAGTACCTATGCCATATAGAACAGAACCATCTAGATTTTTAGGATGTGGCCTAATGAAACCAGGAATTGGAAATTCAATGTTGCTTCAGACTCAAAAACAATAACCTTAAGTGTGAATCAAGGCTCTCTCTGGTTTAATAAGGAGACATGGATCAATGGTCCATGTGATATATCAAAGGACAGTGATAAATTTGTGCCCTTTGCAACAGTGTAGCTGGAGGAAAACCCAGAGATGAGAGGGAAAAGTTTAAGCTGTGAGAAAGCATTATCACTGAATGTATTTGTTACAGTAACTGATGGTTCCAGAGTTTAGATGCGCCACTTTGAAGATGACCCAGTGCTGACTTTTTCTTTAATTGAAACTTTGAAAATGTTTGGAAAATAGGAGCAGGGTGAATCATATTATCCTTATGATGTGAGATTCATTGCTTTTGGTCTATGTGGCATAACAAAATATCACATACTATCATGTTTTGAAAAGAAAATGTACTTTCTTTACTCTTCTGGGGGCTACAAACCCAATCATGCTGCCAGAATGATTGGTGGTTGGTGATAGCTCTTCTTGGTTTATAGATAATTGTCTTCTCAGGTGTTACAATGAAGAGAGGGGGAGGGGCTCTTTGCTGTCTCTTTTACTTTTCTTTTTATTTCTTTATTTTTTATTTTATTTTTTTATTGGTTTGCAAAGGACAATAAAATTTTATTTCATCAAAATTACATGTCTCCACTGTGGAATCATTCATCATCTTTCCTTTCCTCTAATCTATGCATACACACACAGACACACACAGAGACAGACACACAAATACACACACACACACACACACACACACACACACACCATTCTTTCTCACTTATGTTGGTCCAAATTGAACAACAATAAGTGATTATGAAGGCCTAATAATTTGGCTTATAAGTAAACAACATGCTTTCACTGGAGAATGGAAGGTGAGACAGGTTTTGCATTTGGCTTGACTTGATATATCATCTTTATAGACCAAGTATTATAAAAGCCAGAAACTGAAAATCCTATCAAAAATAAAGACAGTCCTAGCCTGCCTTACCTCAGTGGAAGGCCGACATGTGTGGACGGTAAATAGTGCTCTTATGACTGGGTATTCAATAGAGAAAGATAGACCCTGGTCACCAATGTCTGTTTTGAGGACTGGGGAGAGACTGAGCAGTGACCACACACAGAAAAGAAATGACCGTGTCATTAAATGCAGAGTCTCAGCATGACTTCAGTATACATTGACCAAGGGGGCTGAAAGAGGGTGGTTTTCTTAGTTTGAGGTTTACTCCTACGAAGGGACTCCATGACCAAGACAACGCCTATAAAGGCAAACATTTAATTGGGATTGGCTTACCACTTCAGAGGTTCAGTCCATCATCATGGTGGGAAGCATGGCAATGTGCAATCAGACATGGGTCTGAAGAGAGGAGAATTCTACATGTTGATGCAAAGGCAGTAGCAGACCTACTCTTCCACACTGGGCAGAGCTTGAGCAATAGGATCCCTCAAAGCCTACCTACTCAGTGACACACTTCCTCCATTAAGACCATGACTCCTAATAGTGACACTTACCATGGACCAAGCATATTCAAATCATCACATTCCACTCCCTGACATTCAAAGGCTTGTTCAAATGCATGAATCTATGGTGGTCATACCTGGCCATAGCATAATACAAAATACATTTAGTCTTGCTCCAGATATCTCCATAGTCTATAACAGTCTCAATAATGTTAAGTTCAAAGTTCACAGCCTCTTCGACGATTCATGCAATCTCTTAACTGCAATATTATATAAATTCAAAATCAAAAAACATATAACATACCTCTAACACATTATGTCACAGGATGTACATTATTGTTCTAATGTGTCTTAATGAGGAAATACTGAACGAAAGAGGATAAAAAACCAGCTGGGCAAACTATAAACTACATCTCCATGTCTGATGTCAAGTTCCTTTCAGCCCTGATGACTGCAACAAGCTCCTTTCACTTGGCCTGGTTCCACTCCCTGTCAGTAGCTTTCCTCCACAGATATCCTACAGCTCTGGCATATTTAACATCTTGGGGGAAATCCAAGGCAACTTCAACTTTACTGCTTCTTGTTTCAATGACTGGGATCCACACTTGATCTCCTGACATCCCCCATAAGGCTTGGGTCACTTTCCCAGCTCTGCATGCTCTAGTCGACTCCACTCCACTGCTACTGTTATTCTTGGTAGTCATTCTGTTTTACTAGTATCTCAAATATACTGGGATCTTCTGCTGCTAATAGACTTCACAAAGAGGCTCTCATTAATGTCTCCTCATGGTGCCAAACCTCAACTTCTTTGCATGACCTTCTCAGTCCTGAGACATCAATTACAACCAACACAGCACTTTGCCAGTGGCCTTCCCTGGTCTCTCAGAGTGCCAAGCCTCAGCTCTTCTCCATGACCCCTTCATAGCTTTCAAACCAGTGCCACCTGGGTGACTCTTACACATTACCAAGTCGAGCTATAGAACTATGTACAACCTTGGTTATCTCTGGAACTCAGCTTCTTAGTGCTCTCAGAAAATACTTCCCAGATTTATTGCTCAGGGATTCTGGTCTCTTCTTAATCACCACTAAAATCTGAGCCCCAGCTAATAAGCATCAATTGTTCCAGTCACACCTTCTATTTTGTTTTTTTTTGTTTTTTGTTTTGGTTTAACTTTAAACAATATTCTAGTATACAAAGTTTGTCACATCCTTGGACATTTCTCTTCTTTGTATATAATCATTTCTATCCTCCACAGAAAGGCCGCTTCTGAACCTCTCATGTGGTGACACAGTGCTATAGTCCTGATGCTAATAGTGCAGTAGATATGCCTCAGAGATTTAAGTGGAAAGCAAGACCTTGGTATATGGCCCATACACCTAGAATTAGGAATGTACAAATGTCTTTATTTAAAGATACAATATTATCTGTATGCATGGACAGTGACAACAGTAAGCCATTCTATATTGTCAATGAAAATGATCAGCCAACCTTCTGTCCAGTCATTTTCTTTAGGTGACTTCTCTGAAGTTATGAGTGAGGAACCTGCCTTGTGCTTCCTGTCACAGTTCATTGATAAAGGCAAAGCACTATTCTAGGACTTAGAACATGCTATCTCCCATACCCCTCCCTTTCTCTCTACTGCACCCATTCCAGGATCCTTCTCTTCTTTAGGGATTTCTGTCTCTACATCTTTGACTGTAGTTAGTAAGGAGGTCACCCCAGCACCAGCCATTAAAGCAGTCTTACAGTCTTTGTTGGATGACTGATTCCTTTTTCTACCATGTTCACAAAATCTGAAAGCATGGAATCCTAACCAACTTCTGAGGAACTCTGAAGAGTTTTCTCGATTATCAAATATCTTCAATACCTGCATTCTTAACAATCATTATTGCAGGTATTTTACTGCTCTTTTAATAATTTCATACATATTTTCTGACCTTCAATAACAGGCTTTAATGAATCCAAGGCTGGGATGCCATGATGCAAAACTCGGGAACCTCCTAGAACAATACATTCTTCAACAGCTGCTCTACCACTACTTGTTTCTAGAACCAAGAAGCACCCCTAGCAACAACCATAACTGTCCTAAAAACAGCCACTCAACCCTTAGTAATGGGAAGTACGCAATGTTCCAGATGCTTACTCAAGTTAAGTACAATTATATATAACAAGCTGAAATTATTGCGAGCCAATGAAAATGATCCAAGCTGTAATTTCTTATATGTTAACCATTCAGGTACCTGCCAAGATGAAAAGGCTTTTACCCTGCTAAAACTGTGATAAAAACACAAAGCTTTACAGGCTCGGGGACTTCCACATCATCCACTCTTGGAGAAGCTTGGGAGGTCCAAGCTCGAGCTTGAATAAAGATTTGTTGCTTTTGCATAGGAGTTGGACTCCTGTTGGTCTCTGGTGCTCTTTGGGGACCTCCCAACTGAACCATAATATAGCATCTATTTTCTCCAAATTATAATTTAACATATAAATTCAACCATATATTTAAAGCTGATAATGGGATACATGTGATTTTATCATAACACTAAGTGAAATCAAAAATTAGAAGGAAGAAATTGCTAATGTAGTTACTTGAGCCAATGTAACATCAGTAATATAATTTTTTTAGTTATTTTAAGAGGATGACAAAATCTAAAAGGCTTCTAAAAATGGAAAAGATACTACGCTTGAGAAAAGGAACCACAGATCTGATAATCTTGTTATTTCACAAAGATCACCAAAGGTAACATGGGCATCAGAGGACTTTGTTTTTCTATTTGAAGTCAATTAAAATACTACAAAGAAGAACAGCCAAATGAAGTATACAACAATCACTGCTTTTTGTTGTTGTTAAAAAATGTTATGTAAGTTCTTTTAAAATTATTTTAATCTTTAAATTATTTGTGTATCAAAAGCTATAAAATAAGGTATACTTGAAAAATGAACAATATCCAGTATAACAAGAAAAATCTCAAACTATTTGACTATATTATAATAGTATTTATAACACATTTAGTACAAGTTGTTATGTGTAGAGTGTTTAACTCTAAGTTATTCCTTGCTTCTCAAATATAAATTAATATTACCTAACCATCCACTTGAACTTTCACATCTAAACATGTAAACAAAGCCATGAGAAAGTACAATAATGTACAATAATGAGAACAAATAATAATGTAAAAGATAAAATGCTAGTTTGTATTTCAGAATATTTAGTGATTTTTTTTGCACCATAACTTAAAACTGACAGTATACCATAAATTAAACTTCACCAGTTCATAGCAAATATGAATCAGACACACAGAAAAACTATTGCCTATCTGAAACGTTCATGTAATGTCATTTTCTGGAAGGTAAAAATAAAATTGTACATGTGGACTGAGCTCTAACATTTTACATAATTTCATTTCATTTATCTTATCAATGTTTAAATTTTATCTGAAAAAAAGGTTTATTATTGGAAAGCAGTAGCAACTCAATTGGAAACAAATGCAAAGATATCTTTGTTCTGAAGTGAAAAAGAGGTTTTCTTTATTTCATCAAACTTCTTGAGTATCTCCAAAAGGCTTACTGCTATACTTCAAAAAGATTATGAGATATATTTTATACATTATTGGAAGACTAGAACATCAGTGATACAAAGATGGCATCTGGAATGCATAAATATTTCAACACAATAGTTGAATTGTTCAATTTGCTTAGATGGATTATTGGGGAAAATTATAATTCACAATGCCTTAAGATATAAAACTATTAACAGTCCTTGAAAGTGAATATGCCCATCTTTATTATTCAGTCAGACACTTTTTATTGGAAACTTTCAAAGGTCTCAAATAAAATGAAACATAAAATGTCAGACAAGACCAACCTGATATATAAAGGGTAGTCATTAGAAAAGTGATGGCTATACATTGGAGGGCTATACTCCTGTGTGTCCACATCTGAAAAACTGGATATGATGTGATATGTAAATAATGTAAAAAATAAGAGACATTATCAAATTAAATGAATCATTTGAGGTATTGCACATAATTTATCTTCTGAATGGTTCTCAAGGTAGCATGGGATTGACCTTCTTATACAAATGGTAGAATTCATTCTAATTCTATGAGTAGGAGCATTGGGTACAGAAAATATGTTTAGAGATCACTGTGGTGTTACTGAGGCTGATTTTAAACTCATAATGGAGCCACTGCTGCCAATGACCTTGTGATTCTGATTCACTGATTACACTCTCCAGATGATAGAGTATAGGCAAAAGCCACTATATACTTCCTATTCAGTCTGTCTTTATTAATGCATCATCTCTATCTCCTTTGTGTTAAATAAGTTCTGTTAATCCATCTTTAGATTGTATATTTCTTTTGCTTGTTGTGGTGTTTTAAATTGCTCTGGCCAAATAAACTCATGCATTTGAATTCTTGACCCATAAGAATGGTACAATTAGGCGATAAGGCCTTGTTGAAGAAAATGAGTCACTGTTGGGGTGGTTGAAGTCTCCTAATGCTCAAGCTCCACCCAGTGTGGAATCAGAGCATCCTCCTGGCTGCCTGCAGAAGGCAGTATCCTTCTGTTGTCTCAGGATCAAGACACAGGACTGTCAGCTCCTTCTACAGCACCATATCTTTGCCATACTGCCATGCTTCCTACCACAATATTGCTTCTTATCTGAAGAAACACAGTCATGGTGGATACTGACATATATGTGCATATGACTTTTGCAATGCTTGTTCTAGACTTAGAACTAGCTAGCAAAAATGCCTAAAGCTGGGGCTGGAGAGTCAGCTCAGTAATTAAGAGTATTGGCATTAGTCGGGTACTGTCAGAGCCTCTCAGGAGACAGCTATGTCAGGCTGGATTGTCCTTCCTTAAGTCTCTGCTCCATAGTTAGTCTCTGCAATTCCTCCCATTGGTATTTTGTTCCCCCTTTTATGAAGAAATGAAGTGTCCACATTTTGATCTTCCTTCTTCTTGAGTTTCTTCAGTACAGGGTCCCCAGTAAAGGAGATAGAGAAAGGACCCAAGGAGCTGAAGGGTTTGCAGCCCCTTAGAATGAACAACAATATGAACTAACTAGTATCCTCAGAGCTCCCAGGGACTAAAACTCCAACCAAAGAGTACACATGGTGGGACCAATGGTTCCAGCAGTATATGTATAGTAGAGGATGGCCAAGTCGGTCATCAATTCGAAGAGAGGCCCTTGGCCTTGTGAAGGTTTTATGCCCCAGTGTAGGGGAATGCCAGGGCCAGTAAGCAGGAGAGGGTTAGGTAGACAGCAGGGAGAGAGGGGAGGAAACAGGGGTTTGTTCTTGTTGGTTTTTGTTTTCGTTTTTTGGGTTTTTTTTTTTTTTTTTTCATATTGTTATTTTTTGGAGGGAAAAGGAAAGGAGGTAGAGTATTACATCTAAATAAAGAAAATTCCTACTAAAATAAAAAAATTAAAAAGATTTACAAAAAGAGTATTGGCTAGTGTTCTAAAGGACAGTGATACCCAGCCACCCACACTGTGCCACATAAGCATCACTAACTCCATTTTCAGGGGATCCACTACACTTTTGACCTCCTGAGCATCAGGAACACATGTGATGGACAGATATTCATATGGACAAAACGCTCAGACAAATGATTTTTAACTTAAAAACTAACATCTAAATCATTGTAATAAATTTATACACTGCATTTCTAAAATTTGTTTCTTTAAGTTATATAATCTGTCATTTATGCATGATAACTCCTTTCAAACTTGAAATTTCTATAATTATTCAGATTTACTGTGGAATTATATGCCCAGAGGAAGTAGCAGTTATTTCAACATTCATATTTTACTCTTAAAACACAAAAAAGAGAATTTCTATTAAGCAAATACTGTGGTGGTAGCCCAGGGTGGCACACTACCCTCAAGTTACATTGCTGTTTGTTTTGAATCAAAATGAGCAGTTGAGTTTACAAATACTCTTAGCCAGAAGGATATCCATAAATATAGATAAAGTTGTTATAAACTGGTTCCCAGTGAGCTTCTCAGATAAGTCTGCTCCTCTTTCTGCTCAGTAACTAGTGTCAGCTAATTCTCAGAATCTTCTAGATACAGAGTGAATTCCTGTCACATTATGGTGAAGAAGGCTGAAGGCACTTGCCCATGATCAGTATCTGCAACCCATAACATTAACAATGAGGTTCCCTCTTTATTAGTTGACAAGAAAATCCCCAAAGAATGACTTAGTTTTATAATACATTAAATTATTATAAAGTTTCTCAATATTTTATTTTACTTCACTAATTTTTATATGATTAAATTAAATAGTTATAAGTACTAAAAGACCAATTGATTTACTATACCTAGTAAAATCAATTTAATTTGTAAATAAAGGACAAGTTTGGGATTTTCAACAAATGATTAAATAACTTTAGA
>JADRCD010209599.1:0-10129 GCA_019843815.1 Montemys delectorum | reverse complement strand
CACACACAGGAAGAGGATCACATGCACACCTACACAAACACAGAAATTTACAAGTTAAAAATGCATCTCAATTGTTAAAAACAGACAAGGTTAAAATGATCAGAAGACAGTCTTTCAGGCTTTGCCCTGCTTTGTGAAATAAATGGAAAAGAGCTTTCTGATTTTCCACTCACCCCCTTCTGTCCAGGAGCTCCTAGGCTCTTGGTTCCTCAGTCTCTATTGGCCACGATCACAATCACCTGCCAGACCTCATCCCCCAAAAGACAGCTGTCACCTGACATGGATAAAGTCAGGAGATTCCGTATCGGTACCACATGGTGCAGGGCAGGATGGCCAGCAGGACTGAGAGAGGCATTGGTCAGTCGGTTGGTGGTGGTTACTCCTCCCGAGGCCCCTGATACTGAACGTTCACTAACCACTTGCATGAATATGGCCATTCACCATCCCATGTAGGAAGCCAGCCCACAAAGCATACAAGAAAGTATCAAAGATGTCAAGGACTTACTCAAATCACCTTGAAGAGCAGAGACCAGAAAGAATGCTTCCAGGCCTGCAGCTGAGTACATCCCTGCCAATTTCAGTAAATACCATACTTTTCTTCATGAAACCTTAAAATCCAGCGGCAAAGTACCTTTTGTGAATTACTGTGATAATGAGAGACTCCACATACGATTTTATTTAAGGATTCTTAGGAATGGAAAATGTGAACATAGTCGGCAGTTGCTTTGGATCTCTCCAAAGCTACCATTGTAAGTGGATACACTGTCACCAACAGAACATCAGGACTTGAGACAAATAGAAATAGTATTGGGAGCTCTTCTTGTAACAGTGATTTATTTGGAGTGGAGGAATTGTTTTGTTTTGTTTTTTAAATGCCATATAGGTTTTCTAAAAGTCAAGTGCTGTAGACTCACCAGAGAGAATTCCCTTTGTTTTAACATGTTTAAGTGATCCCTTTTGTATTGTTACTGGTGGTAGATCAGTTCTATGAAGCAGAGATGGTTTAGGTAAGTGCTGCAGAAATAAGTGCCTGTGAGCCCAAAATATGAAGAGCAAGAATCAAAGCTGTATTCTGAGTTGCAGGAATGGGTGTGAATAGATTGTATTAGTAACACAGGCATCATTTGAAACAGCAACTTACATACTTCATGACTTTTCATGGAAGGAGGTACCATGGAAAAACCGGAGAAGACCTCTTTTCAGGTAGATACAGGCCTAATTATCATGGATGGGTTGTACTCTTGGGTTGTTCATAGATATAAAAAGAAATTAGTATAATTTTAAGCTGTTTTTTTATTTGTTATTTTATTTATTTACATTTCAAATGTTATCACTCTTCCTGGCTTCCCCTTCACAAACCCCCTATTGTATTATCCCTCCCTCCTGCTTCTGTGAAGGTAGTCCCCCACCCACCCACCTACTCATGCCTCACCGCCCTAGCATTCCCCTATGCTTGGGCATCACTGGAGCATCAAGCCTTCACAGGACCAAGGGGCTCCCTTCCCACTGATGCCAGATAAGGCCATCCTCTGCTGCATATGTGGCTGGAGCCATGGGCCCCTCCATATGTACTCGTTTTTGGTGGTGTAGTCCTTGGGAGCTCTGGAGGGTTTAATAAATATATATTAAAAGCATTTAGTTGGGAAGGTGACTAGAAGTTTATTTTTAAAGATGTTACAGGTCCTGCTATAGGAGTAGACATTATGTTCAAAATTAAATTCTAATGAGACAACTGTGGAGATCCAGTTTGGGTTTGGTGAAGATGACTTGAACGAGGCCAGAAAGAGCACTGGTGGTGCTGAGGAGGTTGTAGGAGGAGTTAAGAACAATGATGAGGTCAGAGGAGACGGGGGCAAAGATAGAACTTGTGAGTCATAAGGAACTATCAGTCAGTCAGCCTAGCTACTAGCTTCGAAATATGATTAACAGTAATTAAGGTTTGGGCTGAGGCAACCAGGACCTGGCAGTACCACTTAGTACCAGGGAAAAAGTGTTGCTCAGTCAGATTTTTGTGTAAGCAAGGGCTCTTAATTCTAGACACACAACCATCAATCCACATTCAAACTCAAATGGTAAATAATTAATTTCAGAGAATATCAAGGCCAAGAAATGTAATCTAGTTGCTGCTACCAACAGCTTGAACCAAGATAGTCATGAGACAAGATCAAAGAAAAAAGGCCCATGGACCAAGAATAGATGAAGGCGCAGAGCAAGACCCAGAGGAGCAGCAGTGCCTAAACACAAGGAAGCTATTGGGGGAAACAGAAGGAATTTTCGAGAAAGGACACTTGAATTATAGTCTCAAGATCACCAATGACCAGATTTCAAACAAGCAGTCAGTCAAAACAGCTGTTTTTGCCCAGCTGAACCAGGACAGAGTGATTCTGAGCAGTAAGGAGCAAAGAGGAATAGACTTAAGAGCGAAAGTCAGTTGCGTCGAAACACATTCTAGCAAATGGCAAAATAAGACACTGTAGTCTTTGGGAATCAAGAAGGTTTGTTTCCTTATGGGAGGGAAAAACATTTCTTTCCCTAGATAGGGCTCTTTAGAAGAATTTTTTTTTTTTTTTTATTTTGGAGTGAGAGAAAGATTAACATAGAAGAAGTAAAATGAGGCTACAGTTAACAGTGTACACAATGCATGTACAAATACTAGTATTTATATAGAGGTACTACTTTGCCCTGAAGCAATGAAGAGAAGGGGTTCAAGTGCAGTTACTTAAGAGGGGAGTTTCATGGAGGTGAAGGTCATGTTCATAGCTCAGGGAAATCATCATTGAGTGTGATAGAGAGGAAAAAGATGTCTGAAAAAGAACAGCGGCTTTAAAGAGACAGCTATAGATGTGAAGATAGCAGAAGACGGTGACGGGGGAATCTGTCAGTATTGCACACTCCCTTGATGGCCGATTTGGACAACACAGAGTCAGCCTTTGCTTATGTTTCTTTCCCCTTAGAAGGCTTCCATTGATCAGAGATTAGTGTTGCCCAGAACCTAGACAGGCTTTCTGTGAGGAGAAGGGAACCTGGGACACACTAGAGAACAGAAAGACTTCAACTTTCAAACTTCAAACTACTAGGAAATGTCCAAGCCAGTGGGCGGGGTTTTGACATCCCCTGGCCAGCAAGGCAGCATGGGATGGACTGCTCCTGAGTATTATTGAGAGTCTTTGTACAGTACACCTTTATTGATCTAGAAATTTGCTGTTCAAGCTTTGCATTTCCCTTATATTTGTTCACAAAACATTTGTGTGTACCTATATACAAAGTACATATAATTGTTTTGTTTATAAGGTAAAATAATGTTGACAGAGAACAGCTTTGTTTATAATGTGGGTCATCTGATATGTGTCCCTATGTTTCTTGTTTAGGAATTTCATTATCTTGATGTTATTCTTGTTCCTGTAATGAGTGATACCTGTGGAGAAAGAGGCACAATTATAAACTGGCAATTTTCTCTCTCAGCAGTATTATGAAATTTCCATTACTAAATTTGAAGGATTTTCTCCATATGATTATATTGTATTTTGACATTTGAAAATTCTGTGGGACATTTTTTAATGAGTATGTTACATTCTCCCAAAGCCACAGGAAAAGTAGATGGGGTTTTGTCCTAAGTGTCAGGCTGCATTTATTGATGGCTGCATTAGACATCAGTATAAAATATGAGGCCTTACTTCAGATCTTCCCTCTGTGATTGTTTAGTGCCAAACTTGTAAATTCTTCTTTATTTTTTTCTGATAGGAGGGAAAAAAATTAAAAATTTAAATGTCTCCCTGCTAAGTACTGGAATTGAAGCAGTTACAGGAGGAGAAAATGCACTCTCCTGAACAGTGGGAGTGCTAATTTCTGGCATTTTCTTTTAGCTTGTTGAGGCAAGATTACTAAACGTAACATGACTCCTAGAAGTCTATAAAACTGAGCTGTGAAGAATGGCAAAATTCTCAGTGTGAGCAGTTGCAAATGACTTGAAGCTCCATTAAAATGCTCAGAGACACAAATAGCACATATTCTAAATAGCAGAGACCTGAAAGAAATGGGCCAGATTTGATTCACAGCACACCGAAAACTCACTTCCAGGGGCATTTAATGAGAACCTACCATGATTGTTGTACTGTTAAGACTGAAGTAGTGGAGCTTGAACCCACAGAAAATCAGGGTCATGTGAGTGGGGCCCTGGCCTGTCTGAATTCATAGAGCACACCAATTTGTGGAGGTGCTGACCAAGGGAAAAGAAATGTGAAGGTTGGTCTAGCTGCCAGAGACCTGCCCATGGAATTTCTTCTTTCTCCTGTTTCTCAGTACTGGAAAGTCTCCATCTGCCAGGTGCACATTCCAAATAGTGCTCTTTTACAACTCCTTGCTGATGAGAACCACTTTCAGAAAAATTGATCTCAAGCTATTAGAAAAGAGTGTTGTACATGTTTTCTTTACTTCATTCTTAAGAAGGAAAGTAGCATGCATCAAACACATTGTCAGTATGAAAATGTTATAATCTAGATATTGAGAAAGGACATGTACTCCTTGGTCCCTAGTCTCAGGAACACAGTCCTCCTTTACTTATCAATAAAGAAACCCAGTCAGGAGGGAAGGGGTATTATTAGTTTTGGCTCAGTAGTTTATTGTCAGTGCAGAATTTGTTAGAAACAAAATTGCTTTTCCTTACAGAACACGCTAAGCAATGTATTATTATTCCTTGTGTGCTGTAGATTTAAAACCCGAAACCTACTGTGCTGAATATTTGTCTCTGTCCTTGAGAAAGGATATGATCTTACCACCATTTAGATTTCAGGAAGGGAAAGCCCCAAGCACAGGACCATCACATAGGCTGACTTCACCTCCTATCCTTAAAGGCAGATCTGTGCATAGCGGAGTTTAACTTTGTGGGTGGTCCAGCTCATGTCCTAATGTAAGGAAGTGGTAAAGCAGGTGTGGGTCTCAACATCTATTCTAAGGTAAAGAGGACTCTTGCTTCTCAATTTAAATCCATATGGTTTTCGCCTGTGCTGCTAATTTCACCTTGACAAGTGAAGTAAAACCTTTATCTTGTCCTTTTGTACATGCTGTGCGCCTGGACACTAGCTATCCCTGATTTACAGGACATACTGTACGTTCTTGTACACCTTTGTATAGCTAATGCAGATGTTGATTGTATTATATATGCCCATGAACGTATGCTATCCTTGCAGCCCTAGATTAAAAGAATAGTCATAATAGCTTTTCATCTCCCTCTGTCAGTCATTGAGTTTGCCAAATAGAGACTTTATTTGTCAACTTTCTGTAACTATATCAAAATTTATAAATTTTATAATTTATAAATAGCAAAATTTGATGTTGTCTCCTAGTATTAAAAGTTTTGGTTAATGATCAATGCGGGCCCATTTCTTTGGTTTATATATAGACAAAGACATCATGGTTGATAAAACCAATTACCTCACCGCTAAAAAGAAATAGTGTAGAGTAGGCATACTTGCCATTCTCCACCAAGGGCATGCCTACAGAGCACTGCCTGGGGTCTGCTCACCATTCCCTACCTCTTAATGGTTGAATCATCTCTCAAGAGACATATTCTAGGGCCCAAACAATTAAGAATAGGATCTTTGTGATAAAAACTGTAAGAGGCATGCATATTTTATTGTTATATAGAAATGTCAACAGCATTCTATTACCTATTAATATTTGAGAAGAGCCATAAAGCCTTGCTGCCAAAGCCTGAACAGCAGAATCCTATAGAAGAGTCTTTTAAATGCAGAGGCTCTGCAACTTGTGTGGTCTTCATTGTGTCTTACTGTTCTGAAGGTTTGTGTGTTAAGGACGGGTGAAAATTCTCCCCTCAGTGTTGAGAATAGAGAGAAATTACTCCATTATGTGATCATCACTAGTGCTGAATCCCTAGATCTGTGTTGTGATGTCAATGACACTTGATCTAAGACCAAGAACCCACCTCAGTAAGACCTCATCTCAGTGGGAGTGCATGCACCATGCTTCCACCAATTCCAGGTCATTCCATTGTGTGAGTTTCCCTGTGTCTGGTGTGCATTGGACTTTACAGTCTCTCACTTGTACTCTCCCCTCTCAGTGTTACTCTGCGTAAGTCATCATTTTTTCATCAGGGCCTCTTAGCATTTTCTATGGATTTCTAGAAGTTTCAAGGGAAACAAATAACATAGATCACTGTCTGAAGAGAATTGATTAAGGCGTCTAGGTTTTAACTGAAAGGTGGATGCCTGGCTCTTTTCGTATTAGCCAGTCAGGTTGTAATGATCCACGGGCTTCTAAGTGTGACTGATTGCATGTTGCCCAAGCTTCTGGGCTGTAAGTCTGTCATCTCCTAGAATGCTAAGATGAGTGCCTTGAACACAGATAGTATGATCCAGAAGCCTTTCTACTGAGTAACTCTCCAACAGCAAATGAGGAATTTAGAAGGTGAGTCTCTCTGCATCTAAAATCCTAGATAGTAATACTATATCTTTGCCTCTTTTCTCCAACCTTCCATGCCAATAAAGAAAAGCAGATAAAAGTGAGCTGGTATACATCTCCTCGAAGACTAGTGAAGGACTATCTGGGTTCCTTGGGAAACAGAGTAATCTTTCTTTTTCATTCCTAACAAAGTGAGAAAAAGTTTCTTGGTCAGAACGTGTTTTCCTATGACATCTGAAACAATAAAAATGATTTAGGGCTCAATTTGACCATATCTTAGCACAAGGAGGGGTTGATTTTAACAAGTCGTTTCTTCCCTCTCCTAGCCAAATCTGTGCACTAACCATGGACATGGTGGCTACCTAGAATTAAACAGGGAAAGAAAAGTGAGGTACTCATTACCTTAGATTGTGAACAGCGATAAACAACTTTGAACTTGAGCGTAGAAGCAAAGGCTAGCTCATAGGGTATTATAGAAGGGTTGTACAATAAGTTGGTTGGCATAGACAAATGAACTGGTTAGATAAGTTACTTGATTAAAACCATAAAAGATGAATTCAAAAGAGCACTCATCTCAAACCAGTCAGTACCATCAGAATTATTTTAAATTTGGTTAAAACTGTGTATGTCTAAATTCTTTCCTTACTAGTTACATCAATAACTAGGACATGTCCCACTGCCCCAGATGAGTTATATACTTCATTTTAGATATCCATGAATATTATGAAGAAAAGATTCTGTTCTCCAGCACCAGGCAGTTACCAGCACCCATCTACTTGTTGACTCAAGTGAGAGGGGAATTTATATCTTAATACTTTTTAAGGCATCCTTGTGCAGGAAGGACTGGATTGCTTACGAGACATCCATTACACATTTTAATCTTTGGAGTACTTGTCTATTCATGCAAGAGTTCTGTTTCTGAATGCAGAAGAAACTTCCAAGAAGTTTTTTGAATGTTTGTATTTTATTTCATAATTTGACCGCAGCCCAGATATTTAGCATATTCAGCTGTACTCTCCAGTGTCAGTTTTGTGGTTGTCTAGATAAATCATAGATTGTATACTAGTAGCTGCGATGCTTTGCTATGTGGTTTTCACGAGAAATGTCCCCATAGATATATGTGTTGCAATACCTGACCCCGGAGCTGATAGTTTTTAGGAAACCATTAGGAGATAGGGCTATAGTGGAGGAAGTGGGTTTCTGTGGACAATCTCATGGGTTATAGCCTGGCTGAGTTCCTAGAGAAGAGCTGAGCCTACCACAGTCAACATCATCAAGATAGTCAGAACTCGATTTGCTTCCAGTATGTAGTTTGTTAAGTTGTTGAGAAAAATATTACATTGTCTTTAATTTGAATTGTAAAATGTCTTGTTCTTCAAAGAATTCTGGAGTAGAGCAAAAATCATAACTTGTTTTTCTTTTGTAAAAAAACGAAAACAGTTTATATAAGTCAAGTTGCTTAAAGTAAGTTGTACCCATAGAACCATAAATATCAAATCCAAAAGTGAAGTAATTGTAACTTTTAAAAGTATAAGCAGCATTATTATAATGCCTAGGATACAATTATTTCCTGTCCTTCAAAATGCATTTAGCAGATTATATATGACAATTAACTTAAAAGCTTATACATGTAATCTTAAAATATGAGTCCACTTCAAATTTTCATAGGCAAGTGTACTGGCTTTGATAAGTAACCCATGAATATCTTTTCAACTTTATTTGTACATTATTATCTAGCAGCTATTTTAAAATCTTTTAATAAAGACAAATGCAGTGGCTCAGTGATTCAACGTGCTTGCCCACAAGCTTGACAACTTAAACTCATTACAAAGAACCCATAGTGGTCAGAAAGAACCAGCAACCAAAATTGTCCTCTGACCTGCAGAGGAGAGCTTTCGGACACCCATTCCTGCACTCACATACACAGAGACAGTACTAATATCATTAATATTAAATTTTTTAAATAGCCCATGTGGTAATTATTTCAACTTTATGAACATATTGGAAGTCACTATCATTTATGAGAATTGACTGAGCTTTTTTCATGACCAGGTTGAAAGTATGAGATAACAAAATAATATTTATGATCATAAAAAAAAATCCTTTTTCTTTTTTTTTAAAAATGTTCATAGTCTGTACAAATATTTTAAAAAGAGGTTATGGGAGTCATGGGTTAACATTTCATATTTAGAAGACTCCCAGGTGACTAATTGTGAAATCACTTTTCTGAGTTAATTACTTTGTTTGACTCAGTCAATGTGACAGTTCCTCCAATCAACAGATGATAGAGAATCCTTGGTTTACTCTAACAATTATTTCTGTCATCTAAGAGATCATTTACTGCAATTAACTTTATAGTTTGTATTTTCACCATTTTACTTTTCTTCATTATATTGTAGAATTGCTGAAGACTTAATGATTAAGGATAAGCTGGTTTTATGACAAACTATAGACTTTAAAATTGTGATGCAGTAGACAAACTTAATGGTTACCTACTGAAAAAAAATCAACATTTATCCCTCAAACATCTAAAAAAATCAGTCTATGGACTTCTTAAAGGTATAATATTTGATAATTCTGGAGTTCTCTTGAAGTTTATGATGTAGGAGAGTTAGTTGGTCTCCCCTCTCTTCCCCAACTTCCATGTGTCCTGTCCTTCTCTCCCTCCTAAATATGGGCTCACCTACTTTAAAGAGGCCAAGTAAATGCCATCAAGATAAATAAGAATAGTTGAATCTATTCTTCTATTTGCAAAATCAGCAAGTCCCCATTATGGTGACTGACAGTCCAGGAATTCTCAAAGATTTCCTGGGAGCTACTTCAGAGAGTTGGATCTCTTCCTGAAGAGATATAAGCAGTGGCCCTGTTATACATGCTACAGAATGTACACACATAATTCTAGCAAATGAATATCCTTGTGGCTTCCTAAACATGCCGTACTGATGCAGGCTCAGTAGAACTGGCAGCACTCTTCCTTAAAGACAGTATTTTATTCTTGGGTGAAGGAGCGTAATCTCTTCAGACATCCAGAGCATGTAAATGTATGTAATTTATATGTAGTAGTCCAATTTCATGGTGTGGAAATAATGAGCTAAAAATGTCTAGAAAGACACATGGATTTGGGGGATTAGGAAAGACCATGTAATGAATAAGAAAGTATAAAACCACTGAATAGTTTGTACTTACCATCTTCTCTTCTCAGAGATTGTGTGTTCGATTCTGTGTACAAGACTGCTGCAAGAATACCTGTTTCACCTTCCAAGCTTGGTAGTTGGGTAGCTTCCTCCTTTTAGGATGGCCTAGACTTTTGCCCTCGCCTTTCTATCCATGTACAGAAATGAACTATGAGATGAAATAAGAACTTTATTCTCATATTCTTCGTTCTTTGCTTTTAATGTCTGAGCATAGAGTTGGCTTTCTTATGATACTGCAAGCTGGGATATATCAAGTCAGAGGAACTCTGTCTAGATAGAATCCTTCTGGTGGTAGATCCAGCGGTCAACAGTGGAAGGCCAAGAGAGAATATCTGATCTATGGTGGAGAAAGAAAACCAAGCCCCAGGTGTGAGAGAAACCCACGCCAAATATAATGTCTTCACCCTCATCACCTCATGAAGGCCCATTTTCCAGCTTTGAGAACATTTCTTTTTTTTTTTTGTATTATACAACTTGTTTGATATAAAATAACAATCAATTTAACAGTCTTATGTAGA
>JADRCD010209597.1:0-32007 GCA_019843815.1 Montemys delectorum | reverse complement strand
TGTGTGTGTGTGTGTGTGTGTGTGTGTGTGTGTGTGTGTGTGTGTGTAAAACCAGGCAAGGATTCAAAAAAGACTAAATTAATATTTCTAAGTATGATTCACTCTGACAAATTATTTATTACAAAGAAAACAAGCAGCAAAAAATTAAATGTTGGGGGCTGGAGAGATGGTTCAGTGGTTAAAAGCACTGACAGCTCTTCCAGAGGTCATGAGTTCAATTCCCAGCAACCACATGGTGGCTCAGAACCATCTGAAATGGGATCTGATGCCCTCGTCTGGGGTGTCTGAAGACAGATACAGTGTACTCCTATACATAAAATAAATAAATAAATCTTTTAAGAAATTAAATGCTTATGGCCTTAATATTTATTCTATATATTCATGGTGAATGCCCAGCAAGTATCTTAATTTGTCCCATAGAATCTGTCCTAAGAATAATATGTATTTTAGGTTGCCTATGTTATATGACGCCTTTATTCCCAGAACTCAGGAGGCAGAAGCAAACAGATCTCTACAAGTTAGAGGCTAGCCTGGTCTACAGAGTTTGTTACAGGACAGCCAGGGCTACATAGAGAAATCTTGTCTCAAAAACAAAAATTAACTGGTCTACTAAAGTGGCAATCATAGCTTCTCAGCTAAAATTCATGACCTCACTAGCTATGGGGACTTGGCTGGGTTTGTATGTGGAAACTTAAGTTCCACCTGAGAGCGATTGGTTGCTGCCAAAATAGGAATGCCGTCAGTACTGTACCATCAGTCATGAGGGGTCCCTTGCCATACTGGTCACTGTGACAGTTCATACGAGTCACAGCTGGTTAATGCTATTGATTGTCATCCTTCCTTGACAGTTTAAAAAGTACTTTCTGGTATTATAAAAGGTGGACCACAGGAAAAAGGCTTTCAAGCAGGTAGGGTGCTCGAATCTTTTGAGTTCTGTGTCAGAAGTGCACTATGTCTTCAGTAATGTGGATTTTTTTTTTCTTCAGCCACTGAGAAACAATGGCAATAGTCTGGATTGTTTAGGGAGTCACTTGAAATTACCGTGACAAACAACTCAAGCAGGAGTTTCTGATACCTGGTATTGAGGTTGAGAAATAGTTTGTATAGACAGCACTGTTAGCACAACTTCCTTCATGTGTCTATGTGTATATATTTGTATGTATGGGAGACATGTGTGCATTTGTAAATATTGGATAAAATTTTGAGTAAATATACAATATGCTTCCTTGAGGTTGTGTCAAACATCCTTTTGATAAGGGTGTCACTTGTCCCTCCTTCCTCTCTTCACATATTTACCTACCTACCTACCTCCCCTTCTGTATTTATTTCCCTCCTCCTTCCCCCATTAGAACCCCTGTTTTCCCGTTCCCCCTTCATAACCCTCATATTCCACTCTTATGGGTCAAGGAACTCTGCAGAAACAAGGGAGAAACAATTCCAAGAGCCAAAGGACCAGGAAGTCAGCCATGAGATTATTTCTTCTAGAAATGACAGGGAAGCTACACTTGTGATACCTCAACAAAATAGGTGCCTAAACAAGACCCGGACAGTGACAATATCAATGGACATATTAACACAAAATGGGGAAATCTCTTAGACAAAACATTGCAAGAACTAATGAGTGTAGAGAGGGAGAAAATTAGCCTTCCAAGGATGAGCCCCCTACTTGGTTATCTAATACAAAGTGTTCAGCTCTAAAATAATAAACACTTAAGCCACACTAAACAGCAGATTTTATTTAAATACTTATGCATTTACATTATACATTCATATAAAAATACATATATGCATACACACACACATATATGTCTGTCAATTTAAGATAGAATGATGAGAAGGCACACAAGAGGAGTTAGGTAAAGGGAGGTAACATGGGAGGTTTTGGAAGGAAGAAAGAGAACCAGAGGAACTTATATATGAGATCAAATGAGATCAAGAACAACAGAGGGAGATATTAATGTTGATTCTTGCCCCTACATGTACACACACAGATAAGCATTCAGCCACAAACCACACACACACATATACACTTTAAAGTTTTTCCAGCACTCTAGATGCATCTCACTCTTCATTAATGAGGATACATACCTCCAGTCTGGGGACCACACTGAAAACACAGTGATAATTATCAAACACTATGGCTGACACTCCAATCGAGCACTGGAAAGCTAGCCAGTTAATTCACCAGCATTATAATGACCTTACAACTCAGACTTCAAATCTAGGATTTTGTAATAAATTGCTTTGTTCAGGGGCCAGGCAATCTAACTCTGCTTCTCCAATAGCACTACAATTGAAAATAATATAATCTACACTGGCAACGTCCTTTAAATTCCACACTGCTATTGGCTCTTCAGGATATTACCACTTCAGACAAAATGAGGGCTGTCTGAGCAGTCAGGAATCTGCAGTCTTTGATGTTCTGCATCAGACAGGAGAAGGATGCACAGTCTCCTCCCCAAACCTCAACTGCAGGCTCTGGAACAATGCCAAGGAGACAAGGACATTAATGAGTTATTTTCTATTGTTTCTCAGTCTATGGAAGTCAATGCCTTATAATTATGCAAACTACCAAAGGGACAATTTAAAATCTAATCAGGATTAGGAAAAAAAAATCCTTACGTTTTCACATTTTTTTTTATTAACTCACTTTTGTTTTAGAATCTACTTATCTAAACCTGGGTGGAACAAGCCCCTCCCACAAGAAATCTGTTTGAATCTACTTTGTCTTTCTTATTTCTCTACAAGATCCAAATAAAGTGAGTTAGGAACTGATCTCCCCTAAAGATTAAATCAGACCTAATTAGCTCATATTAAATTGATGGGGTGGCTGAATCAATGCTACATTTTAAGGCTGTAGTTTTCCTATGCACTTTTATAATGTTAATGAGCGCATGATATTAAATTATGTTGTTAGGAAATGCTTGTATCTAATGTAGAATACTAGATTCTTCATTATGTGTCAGGGAAAAAATCACTTCTAAAAACAACTTTACACACTGAATCAAATTTGACAGAGAATGAAGGTCTCTGCATGGGTTTGTAGTATGCATCTAGCAAATTCGAAAATTGGAGCAATATAAGCTTAGAGATCCATCTTCCAAACTGTATCTTTCATCCAAAACTTATAGTACTCAGATACAAGGCAATTTATTCCCTAACAAAAATATTGACATGTATGCCTTGGGATAGCAATACTTGCTCACAATAAAAATTTCAAATTGTATTGAGAAGAAAAAGTTCTTTACTCTTTCAGAACCCATTTCTGCTTCCAGGTAACTCATTGCATATGCATTTGTACATTTTTACCAAGACAAAAAACATCCTACAGGGATTTTTGTTCTACTTAATATATGTTAAAACATTTTCCCAACAACTATCATTGTCAGGTTTTACAATTCCTAGACATTTCCCTGTATGGATTTGTGACCAGCAGTTAACCATCTGCTCCTTGGTGTGCTGAGCACCTTATTCCTAAGCCCTAGAAATTTAGCCCATGGCTGCTGAGGATACAAATGACTATCCTGCTAAGCCAAGACTGTCTAAATGTCATTGGCAATGCTTAGGATTCATGCTTTTAACAATAGCAGTTTGTAAAGCTATCATGTCCTCAGACCTCTATCATAAAACATATCTTGCCTATTGGTCCAACTTTTAAAACCCATTGCTTCAGTTACTACTCTTAAGACAATCCTACAAGCTTGCTGCCATTTAGAAGTTAAAGAACATGTTTATAAAAGCTGAACTGAGAAAAAAAACAAGGTAAAGCTTTAGGGAATCTCATTTTCCCTGTCCCATTTCTACTGCTCCTAGTATAAAAGCACGTGTCCACACATTGTGGGTTCTCAAGTAAACTCCTAGAACATGTGCTGCCAGCCATCTGAGCATGTTTCCCTGACAATGTCAAAGGGACAAACCAATAGTCTCAGAATATCTGTTTGATATTTAGAATGGAACACCCTATTTTCTTTACTATGAAAGGAAAGGGTCTAAAGAGATGGCTTGGCATTAAGACCACTTATTGCTCTTCCAAAGGACTTGAGTTTCATTCTTAGCATCTTTGTTAGCAGCTCACAACCATCAGCAACTGGAGCTCCAGAGACTCTGACCCTGTGTTCTACTTACCATGGGCATCTGCACATAATAAAATAAATATCTTTTTAATGGTAAGAAAGCAGAAACAGTTACATTAGGAGATAGTAAATGGAGGTGCTCTTATTTTGTCAGTACTCTTAAAAATAAAAGCTAACCACTTCTGAGTCCTTGTCCCTGGCTCTTCTACATTTAGAGATCTTAGGCTCTACCCTCTGCAAGCTGTGATAATGAAACTCAAGGGAGTAGCCTTGGCTCAGGACCACAGGCTTATTCTGTCCTGGATCCTCTGGACACCAGAAATCAACAAGTTAAAGCAAGCATCCCTGTAGTATATGTGTTGGGATCCAGTTGTGCTTCCCTAGCCTCTACTTCCTCTCTCTCTCTCTCAGGGTGTCCAGACACTGCTTCACATCAGGCTAGAAGGATGAAGTAAAGTTCGGAATGGGTGGTGGGGTCTTTAGGGTCTGGTATGACTAAGATCCAATATTGGGGAGGTGAGGGTGGCTTATCTAAGGATCTTAGTATCACAGCTCTTTTGGATAAAAGCCTTCTCAGAGGATCTTCAATGAAACAGTTCTCTGGGATCATCTTAGCTTGTGCACAGGCCTTTATTGGGGTGAACCAAGGTTATATATGACTCTTGGAGAGTGAGAAGAAGTCTTCTAAGAATGAAGTTTCATGGGCTGAGGCTTAAAGTATTGGGGATACCTCATTTGCATAGAGAGGCTTTCCAGGAACTAGAACCTGTAATTTTCCCAGAGATTACGTGATATCCTTCAGGTAGAGTATGTGTTGGACTCCCTAGATCAGGTGGTGAAGAAGCCCCACTAAGAAAAGGGAATCTTCCATTTACACTGAACTCAGAAAAGCTGTCCAGACATCCCCATTTGCTGCATTAATTTATCCAAAATATTAAGCAAAACAATACTGGCTTCTTCTGCTTCCTTCCTGCAGGACTCAGTAAGATCATCAGGATGTTCACCTGTCCTGAATCTTCTCAGGTGTTTTAGGCATTAAAACCCTCTTGTTACCCAACCATGACCATATCTCAGAGATCAGTGTTTTGTGAGATTTATTTAGGGATATACAATCTCTCCCTAGTAATTTGAAGTATCTTGCTTTCTCAATCACTTGAGAATGAAATTGATGATTAAGTACTAATTGAAATTAACCTGTCTTACGTTCATTGCCATGACCCTCAAATAGGTCAGAAAATTGTCATGTGCAAAGAGTTGTTTATACCATAATTTCATATTAACTCTGTTAACAGCAGAATGATTCCTTTGGCATTTAAATATATCACTATGAAACACAACTTATTCTTCCATAATTTGTAAGAAAGACATAAGACTTACATATGCTTCAATATAACTGTGTAATTTCTTAAGCAAATCTACCTGCATGTTTGAACGGATCGCAGAACTAAGTAAGATGAAGAAAATATGTAGAAATTAACCAGTGAACACAGAGCTTCAAGTACTGCTTCCAGCTATAAAACCTCAAAGTCAGGTCACTTCTGCAAAAATCAACATGTTAAATCAACATTAAAATTTCTAAGTTAATTATATAGTTCAATAAAATTAATAATCTTTTGATTTTCTATCTGTCTGTTCATGAGGAAATGATTAATTACTACAAGTTCATTATTATTACTATGTTTACAAAATGATAATATTTTACTTCAGATCATCGGTACCAGGAACTACGCATAGTGAACAGCAATTTTTTAAACAAATATGCAGGTTTTTTATAAATAAAACAACATTGTATTAGGAATTGGCACGGGGTTATGATAGAAACATTAGAAAATACATACAATCTAAAGATAAGATATATAGATTTCCTGAACAGGACCGTGATAGCACAGTTAATAAATGAGATGTCAGGAAAGTAAAAGGCCTCTGTAGAGTAAACACTGTCATCACCTGAGCAAAGAGAAAACCTGCGGGATGGAGGTAAGCCTTTACTAATGATGCATCTGAAAGGCTAGCATCTAAGATGGAAAGACTCACATAACTGAGCATCAGGAAAACAATCCAATTAAAAAATGAACTATAGAAGTAAACAATAATATCTCAAAAGATGAAACATAAATGACCGAGAAATACTTGAAAAATGTTGAGCATCCTTTTGCCATCAGAGAAATGAAAATTTAAACTATGCTGGAATTTCATGTTATCCACAGTCATCCAAACACCACAGGTTATTCTCAATGCTATTGGTTGCCCACCACAACTTGACAGTAAGACCCTATGGCTGAGGACATTGTGTATTCATGTCCTCAAGCATGGAGAGATTAAGCTATAGCTCAATTAGAAGCTTCCCTCTCCTGGAGACTGGTCAAATGCCAGAAGATGCTACACACACAACTGGAGTAGAAAGTCATCATCTATGTCACCCAGCTATGACCCTTGTCATCTACAATTCTGAGCTGCCTGCAAGAAATATCTACTCGTACAATAGTAAAGTGGATCTTTGGTTGTTACTTTTTGATTAAGGCTTACACTATGAGAATAAACACTTCATATTGATAATGATGTCAAGATTTAAGACTATATAGGTCACATGCATAGGGATAAAGCTATTATCATCATCATTATTATTATAAATGAACATATCAATAAAACAACCTCTAATGGCATACTGCTGTACCCATCTTACAATGCTCAGTGAAGAACCTTATTCTTGTGGTAGGTAGTAGTTAACATCAAGACCCACAAGTAGACCACACAAAGGTGAGAAACTTTGGAATGTTGGGCCCAGAATGGGATGTCTTTATCACATCAAGGCTAACAGATCTATGTACCAGAGGGAGGGAAAAGTCTGGGAGAGCCAGAGCTGGTAGACAGCTTTAAGGAATCAGCATTTTTTAGGCATAACAGGGCAGATTATATATAAATGGAGACTATGACAACAGCGCAAGACCTGCACATGCTCCAGCCACACAAAATCCCAGTACAAAGGAGGGGGGACAGGCACAGACTGCCATCCCTAACCAGGAAGCTTCTGGGAGAGGGAAGATCAGTTTTCTTCAATGGAGTGACACTGGATATATCAACCACAGTCCATGCTCTGAAATAGTTACCCCAGCATAAATTGGATTCTGAGTGTTTTTAGTAGCTTTTTTTTGCGGGGGGTTGGTTTTTTCGAGACAGGGTTTCTCTAGGTAGCCTTGGCTGTCCTGGAACTCACTCTGTAGACCAGGCTGGCCTCGAACTCAGAAATCTGCCTGTCTCTGCCTCCCAAGTGCTGGGATTAAAGGCATGTGCCACCACCACCTGGCTAGTGGCTTTTTTTTTTCTGTTGTTATTGTTGTTGTTTTTGAGAGAGAAAAGAAAGTAAAGTTGTATATAAAGATACGAGGAGTTGTGAAATGGGAAAGAATATGATAAAAAAAAAACCATAGTATATAAGGATCTCAAAGAATAAATAAAGGAAATGAAATGAATTTGTAATCCTCACAGGCTAAATTTCATGTCCATTTGAACTTGGTTGCAAATAATATCAGAAACTTTTTACTGCAGTTTTTGCAGTAAATATGATATCATTCTAGAGAAACATTCCCCTCAGTCTAGGGCTTTTGGTTAAAAATGCAAAGCTTCATTATCAATAGCTATCCAGGTGATCATATTCTAGTACACAGAATCTGAGATGTGGTACTGCTTAAATTTTATTATTTTATCTCCTCTGCTCTTACAGCTCATCTTCCATCTTGTCTAGAAATAAACATCTTTTGATAAATCTTTATTCACGTCACTCTTTGTTTTGGTAACATATTAAAAGGACACATCCATTTTTTAAAGCCTTTGTAAGTAGACATGGTATTATCCTCCTGTAATCCCAGCACTCAGAGGGTTGAGTAAGAAGATCCCAAGTTCAAGGCCTGTCTATGTTATATACCAAGATCCTGTCTCAAAACAATTATGTAAAAAGGTTTTGTTAAGTGTTCCCAAATTATCATTCAGAAACTAGAACTTCTTGAACGTCACACCACACAGAACCAAAGAATGATCTTCAGAGTTTTAGCTAAAAGTCAGGGGCTGTGACTTAAGCATTCTCTTCTAATGGCTTTCTACCCCCACATTCACAAATGGCACCATTAAATAACAACAGGGCTATGAAAGTCACTACACTATACGAGGCTTTAAAAATCTAACCTTTCCTCTAGGAAGCCAACCTTATGAAACTACTATAAAACAAAGACTTGTCTGTAAGCACACCAGAGGTGCAGAATCCCAGAGCTTAAAATGGGAAATAACAGTGTGAAAACCTCACAGAAGAAAGGATGAGATGCATTGGTTTTAAATTGGAAGAGTTACTTCTACACCAGTGAGAGCATCGATCCTCTAACTCATTCATCTCAGGGGAAAGTAAAGTGCTCTATCTATAATTCTTAAAGGACTGAAGGTGGGAAGCCATGTTCTCTAATGTAGATGGGACCCATATGAACATGGCTGGGTAATGTTCTCAGCAACGGTTACAGGATATTAGAAGTCAGAAAGTGGTACATTGAAAAGCAGTCACAAAACACGTTGATGATCCTGACACAAGAAACGTGAAGATCAGCATAAAAACTCTAAGTCAGATGCTTACGTCTTAGAGGTGGAACCAGTGCAGGTCAGCAGAAACGGTGGCTCCTCGGCATGCCACGGACTTTCATCTAACCCTGCCTTCAGTGTATCTATCCCAGACATCCTCCAACAAATTTGCATTAGTTTCTTCTCCACTTCCTATTCCAACTGTGTTACTGGCAGGCAGTTATGTTCTGATTTATAAAGTCTTTCTAAAACATGTAAACTCATCTACACTAGTTAGAAATACATCTATTGGCTAATTAGAAAGGCTCCGGGATCAGAGGAAAGAATCTAAGAAGAATGTGCTGAACTTGTTTGAGACAACCTGGATTGCATTGGGAAGTTTATGGAGTTAACTGCTTGAGCCCACATGAAAGGAGGAAAGCAGGTAGTATTCTCCTGGTTTTGATATGATTTCTAGGCAGAATTATCTTTCTATTATCAGCCTGTGAGGGATGCATGTATCCTAAGAGCACATGAGAAGACTAATTTATTGGAGGACCCTTCTGCAGGGTGTGAACCATTTCTACATGGGACACTACAGACAAATAGGAAAGTAAAAAACTCACGTGCTGTGTCCTTTATGCAAAGATCACTACGGGTCCAAAAGCTGAATTTTCACTTACATGATGTAGAAAACATCCACAATGACAGAGTTTTGAAGCACTTTTTGGAGTCTATCCCTGGTAAATCAAGTTTTTATTAGGGAAAATGCATCCCTTTTTGGTCTTGATTACAGTCCTTACCATATGGTTATAATCAGGAGTCATATTGCTAAGCACACTAAAACCAATGTGAACTCTAAACTTTAGATGGTGGGATGCTCGAAGTGCTTACATCCACCTTAACTCCTTTTTAATATTCAACATATAAGACAAATGATACTTGCACTCTGGTACCTGCTGTCAGAGCTGTGGTCCTGGCAGGCAGTCTCACTTCTACTGTCCCTGTTCGAGTGTTCCCTTAGTCTCTCCCCTGCATCTTACTTACCCCCATCAGACCCAAGAATGAAAACCAGGGGCTTTTGATCCCATGAGGAATAGTTCAGTCTGACCAAACAGTAAGTCAATTTCATATAACTCAGGGCAATAAACTATACAACTTTATGGTAGCTTAACTTAGTTTTCCAAAATGATTGGTTTAGAAAAACATAAAAATGTATGCTGTCTTGTTTAAAGATAGGTATTACAATTATATGTATTTATGAAATTATTACAGTTTTAACTGGCAACATTGAGTTAAACAAACTTTTTGAAAAAAAATAGAGTTTAGCCCTCTCCCCACCCAAAAAAAAAAAAATACTGTTGACATCTGATTATAAAGTGAACTTAAATCTAGGGGCTGAGAGAACTTTCAATGCTACTTTGTAGATGAAGATTCATACTAGATACATGCTTTCCTTTATTTTTTCTATTGGTAAAAGTAGATTTCAATTGTTTTTTGTTTTTTTGTTTTTCTAGAGCAGCCTTCGTTTGCCTTCTACAGAATAACCACACAGCTCAGAAAAAACAAAAAACAAACATCTAGGTTAAAAATGTCTGCTGTCTCCTCTTTCATATTATAATATATGTGAATTGATTCATAATTAATTAATTCAAGAAGTAAATGCTGAGCACTTCTGAACCAGGCATCAATCTGCGAAGAGGATGGGCTATAGACACGATCAGGTAAGCGATCCCTGAGGCATACATGATTTTCATTCTCTGAACTACATGCTGACAATTCACATAATTTCCATCTCAAACCAAACACCAAAGACATGCCAAAAGCTAAAAACTATAATCTCACCCTCAGAAAAACTATCATTAACCTGTTCTTTCCTGCCAACTTTATTGCTGTTTTGGCTTTATTCAAAATGAACTCCAGGAAGTTTCAGACTCAGGTTAGCCTGACCAACAAGGTATCATTACAAAAAGCAATCTTTGTAGTGAGTGTCAAGAACTTCCGCTTCTTTTTAAGGTATTTGCTCCTTGTACCTATAAACAAGACTTTCCCGGGAACTGTGTGTTGATGAATGTGACTCTGGTCAGAACTGGGAAGGTTGGGGGGGGTCACCTGAATCATGTCAATGCCTCCTCCCTCCATCCCTCATCCCCACATCCCTACAGCCCATGCTCCATCTACAGACTGAACCTTTGTTCAGTTTTGCATTTCCGCTAAATGATACCTTTGAGTTGAACTGCCTTCCCTGCTAAAGCCAAGTATATATTCTTTGATGCCTACTTAGAAGGCACATTAAAGGATAAGCCTCAATAAGATTACTGATTCAATGTTATTCAAAAGAGATTTCATTTAATTAGATTTTTGGACGTTGGGGGGAAAAAGCATATTTAGCATGATGAGATGAAAAGGCTCTAAGCAAAGTTGCACATAATAATTTTAGAAAGATTTTACCAGGTAAATCATAATTAAGTCATCTCTCTGCTTGTGCTGGCAACACAATTTGAACATGGAAGAGGATCGTGCACACAAGCCAAAATGAAGAAACCAAAAATAAAACCAGAATGTATTACACAGGAAACAGAAAGAGTAAATCAGATTAAAGCACACTGGTATTAATTTATTATAATTTCAATGTTGATATCAAAACACTTAAATATATGAAAAAGTAGACGTGATTTCCCAGAAATGCTCACCCCTTGAGTATAAAGTAACACAAAGGCCTGTTACACTTTCAACTGGCACATGAGATACATTAACAATCCCATAGAGCGACACGTTACTTTGTCACTGAGATATCATCACTATCTCAGAAAAGAACATTATAAATGTACATATGACATACTCTCATAACTATAAAAACATATCTATGTATCATAAAACTGAGAGAATCTGGAATGCTGGTCTGAACACATGTGCACAGGCACTTACACACATACTCACACATGCATACACACACATCTGACTACAAATAACTACCCTAGAAGCACAAACAATGTGAAATCATGGCACAATGATGCTAGCTTGCAGATGTGAACATGCCTTTTATTAAAAATGTTATCCCTCAAGATGGATGCAACAATACCAATTAGTCTCTATTCCTGATCTCCATAGTATACAATGAGGGGATCAGGACTTGAAACAGTGTCACAGTTTTAAAAAAAGGAAATGGCAAAGAAGAAATTGGCTTTGGATTAATGAGCTGGCATATACACTATGGCCTTAATGGGTAGTGCTGACAGGGTTCAATTATAGCAGAGTGTGCAGCCTCATTACTGCCAGTGGCTGTCACTTAGAGCGCTGGTGCAGCGGAGAGTCCAATGTCTTCAGACAAAGGCGAGAGAAACATGAAAACAAAAGGCACATCCTAAGGAGCAAAGATCCTAACACCCTTGAAACACACACATACACACACAAACATACATACACAAATAATGCATATATATATATATATATATATACATACATACATATATACACAGATATAAATACACACGCACACACACGCGCGCGCGCGCGCACACACACACACACACACACACACACACACACACACACACGTGTTCTTTATGTTTATACTGGGTGAGGTTTTTTGGCCTGGTTTGCTAATTGATTATTACACCTAGGGCTTTTAGTCAGTAATGTAATTGAATTAAGGGCCAGTGTCAAGGTAACCTTTTTAAAGGGGACCTTAATTGCTATTCTCCCTAAAACATACATTCCCTATTAACAGTGTTCCTCTTTTTTTTACTGAACACTGACTGTTAACTTTGCCATTTCATTACTCTGCATCATCCTATGAATAAGTATCACCCTTTACTACATAATTTTTTACATAATTTTAACAGTTTGACAGGGTTTTAAAAGAAATGTAGTTCCATGAATAGTTATATGTAAATTTCTAGTAAATTATCTTCATGTTCTGAGGTGTAAATGAAAGGGGAAATTCATTAAGCGGAGGTTTAGGAAGGCCTGATGAATAAAAAGTTTTAACTTTTATTGAACTCTTGCAACAAAGATCCATCCCCAAAACATCTTCTGTGCATTCACAGATAAAAGACAAAAGCATTCTCTTTCTCATGAATGGAGTGCCCTGACTCTCTACCGGGACCAGTACACACTCACCACCTGAGTCTCAAGGATTGAGTTCATGTGAACAAGAGTACTTAGTTACTAAGATGGTGCATGCATTTAAACCATTTATCTGTAAATATTTAATGCAACATAGTAAGCATTATTTGACAAGCAGTGTCATCTCTCAATGCTTACTTGAGCAGCAAATTACAATGCTGACTTTTTTTCCCCTCCTGAAAAAAAAAAAAAAAGAACCTGTAGGTAATGTTAATAACCCATCTTTAAATAATAATTGGATTACTTTTCAATAATATATGAACAGCAGACACAAAATCAATCTTGGTAGAGATAATTCAGGAAATGCTTTTGTGGTTTTTTAAGAGGGAAACAATAGAAAATTCTTATTACGCAGAAGATAGTTTCCATCTTTTCTCCTGAAGCCGTAACAGGAATGTGCAGCTGCGACTGATTTAAGCCAGGAGCTCCGTCCCCAAGGCCTAAAGAGACTGGTCCATAATGACACGGTACACAGACTGCTAAGCCAAGTGAAGCTAAAGTAAGAAGAAACATACAGAAAAGAAATACCTCAAATGAACGGGTACTTTCCACACCAAGCAAACCATAAAAACGACAACACAATTCACCTTTTGAGACAGGGAAGGTAAAAACAGCCAGTTTTGTAGCAGGAATTCAAATGGGAACTTTGCTAATAAAGATAGATGGCAGGAGCTAGGCATGCGGTGATTCCATTTTAGAATACATAATGAAAACAAAGAAATAAACATGTCCGTTTGTGTCTATATTTTTAGATATATCCTCATTCTAACACATGCAGTAATTCAAATGGGAACAAAATTAACTTACTTCTGCAAAAACCTCTTACTATAGATGGTTATATTCTGGTGAATGTTTTCCAATTTGAAATATCTACTTAGACCAGTGGTTCTCAACCTACCTAAGGTTATGATCTTTTAATCCAGTTCTTTGTGTTGTAGTGACACCAACCATAAAATTATTTTGTTGCTTCCTCATAAAAGTAATTTTGCTACTGTTATGAATTGTGATATAAATATCTGATAGGTCAGATATCTGATATGTGGTCCCCAAAGGGGTCAACACCCACTGGCTGAGAACTGCTGACTTAAACCAAAGGTGTTCTACTCATCCAAGCATGATGCTGGTTCAGGAGCTTTGGGTGCCATGTTCTATCCTTGCATCTCTTGCCCTCACCAGTTGCATAATCATCAAGTGCCTCACTAAAATAACTGCTTCAAGAGTTAACCTTCCAGGTTGATCTGGGATGTATTAACAATGTGTCCCCACTCCCTACATTTACTTCTCAATCCAGATTCATGTTCCCCACACAACTGAACCATCTTGATCACTGAGCTGGAGTACCACGATTCACAATGGGAACTCAGAAAAAAAATGCCAATGAGTGTGAGAATCCAGTATTGGCCGCCAATGTGTATAAGAGAGATAGAGAACACAGCATAGCAGTATATTCCAGTTGGTACTCAATAGTGCATGAACATGAAAAAAGAGAAGACACTTAAGTCTGAAGTTTAGGGATGGTGGAGCTTAATGCAATTTTAGCAGGCTAAAAATATACAAATGATCAAGAGTAGATGATGCAGTGAAGTGCAAAGACCTTAGCTATGGGGAAAGGTCAGCTCCCCACCACCACCACCTTTACTGTAAGGCATGACTTCATTATATCCTAAGACCCATGGCACTTTGTGGTTTATGTTCCTTCTCATATTTGCCAAGTTAAGCCACAGAGTGTAGGATGAAGACTGCCGCCACTAAATGCTGTGCATCCACTAAAAATATATTTCACAGATACCTCTGATCTCACAGGCATAATTGGCAAGGACCAAAATATACTGTGACCCATCTCATCGTCTCCAGCCTACAGTGTTAACAAGCTCAAAGAAATATCTTTTTCTTTGGGTCTTTAGTAAAGTCCTAAAAGACCCAATACATTTTTATTAGGTGTATTTGTGACTAAAACACACTCTGTTCTCTTCTGAAGGTATCAAATGACTAATCTTCTATTCGTAAGATATGGAAAGCTATATATAAAAAGCCATAGTATGGTTACCAGATGGAAAGAAAAGATGACAAAACAGCAAAGAAATATGTGCAAAGAGATGGAGTCTGCTAAATACTTCACACTAGAGTATTTATATATTTACTGCACAGCATTTGACTTCTAATACAATAAGTACACTTCTGATTTTAAAGGAAAGTAGCATAAAATTAAATTAAAATTGTTATTGATAGTAAAACTATTTCATTGTAGTTTGAGAAATAAATAAGATGGTGTTTCTCCAGCAGAATGTGTCTCTAACTGTTTCTCAAATCTCCTCTGAATGAGGTTTCCATCTTCACATCTTAGGGCAGTCCCTGGCCAATTGCTCTGATAGAGCACTCACCCACCACTCAGCAGACTTGGGAGATGGACATGGGTAAGCTAGATGTATCAAAACCTCCATAATATATTGCCTTTTCTCTGGAGAACAAGTTTTGGTTGGTTTTGACCTCCAGGCAACAACATTCGCTTCCCCCCAGCTTGACTCAGCTCACAGGTTCACACTCATCAAAATCCCAAGCCTACGAGCAAGTTCATAATTTAATAGTTGCCAGATTATATCATCAGTTAATGTCTGTTTCACCCATAATCATACACAAGGTTATCCATGATGACTCTAACTGCCAAGCCAACAATGGTGACTGACAAATCATTGAAAACAACAGTGATTCTTCCTCTTGGCCAACACATTCACAACACTTAAACTAAAACTCACGTGTCTTCTCTTGATCCTATCTACCCTGATTTAATTGTACTTTCCAGGCTCAGAGTTCATCATACTTGATGCCCCAATTTCCTTCCCTCCATGACTATTCCAGTCCATCTCAGAAACTGTAGATCAGTGATTCTCAAACTTTAATGTGCATACTACAGCCTCATAACCTGTTTAAAGTGTAAACTTAGAAACAAGTTCAAGGTGGTACTTCAGATGTTATACTTCGAAGCAGCTCTCACATGATACCCATTCTGGATCACTTGGCTAATTTGAATGCCACATCTCTGGGACCCTTCTAGTTCCTTAGACCATGTCTAGTATGGACATTTTTATTGTGTCAAGTACCCTAGCCTATTCCCACAGGGTTAGTAGCAATACCCCACAACAAACATAAACCTATGATAACAAAACACCCAGACTCTAAGGAAAGTCACTTCAGTTATTTCCAGTCAAAGAGCCCATAAAATTATCTTACCAATCTTCATATATAGGTAAATGGTAGGTAGATAGCTAGCTAGATATGTAGTTAGATAACAAATTGATGATTGATAGATAGATAGATAGATAGATAGATGATGGGTGGGCTATTAAATTCTAAACTCATTTAAATTAAAATAACTTACATATAACAACTAAGAGACAGAGTCATGATACTGTGATTCAATGCATGTCACCCTCAGGTCCCACACTGATATTACTAAAGTCCACAGGCATGCTCAAGGTTTACTGCAATTTCTAAGCATTTGATAGCTGCGTAGCACCAGCTTTTACTCCATAGAAATCAGATCTACATTATTTACCAATAGCTGCATCCTCCTCCAACAATAACCCAGGTTATATTATAAAATAATCCATGTATGAGCAAACTGCTTTCCACTTTCACTATTCTCAGAGGGCTCTTTTGCATGAATATAAGAAAAAAAATCAGCTCTTTTCAAAGGATTCAAGGGAAAGGAGTGTCAAGCAATGTTTAACACCACAGTTAGAAACCCAGACTGCTCTGAGCCCTCTAGGCACACATAAATAAAGCTAGATTTCATTATGGGCCTGACAGCATTATATAGCCCTAAATTTTTTATTTTATTTCAGCCGTAGACAAAATCAGAGAGAAAGAATAGAGATGCTTCAGAGAATGCACTGTAAAATATCACTGTAAGAAACAAAGAGGGAAAAAAATGTGCTGAATCAAGAAATGCCTTCCATGTATTTCCAAACACTTTCTCAGAATTACAAAAACCCCTTTTGCTCTCTATACTTTAATGTAAGCCCTTAATTTGATCCATATTCTAATGATGAAAGTGGAATTTTTTATAGAATTTTGTCCAATAATATCTTTGACAATGAGTTCTCTTTATGACTTTCCAATGCCAGCTGATTTTACTTCGTTTTCACAGTTTCCATGGCTCGGGACACTGGTTCCCCTTTGTACCTAAATAATAGTTTGTTACTTGCTAGAATATCTTCACACAGCCAATAAACACTGTCTGTCGCACAGCCTCATTCCAGCAGTGTATTCTAAACCAATCAAATCATTCCAACAAGACTGCTCAATAGGTAAAGATTCCTGAGACCATACCTAACGACCTAAAATTCTATCCCAGAGAGTAAGTAGCTCAGATAGTAGAAGGAAATCTATCCCAAAGTTATCCTCTGACATGTGTTTTTGGTAAATACAATCATAAATGCACAGACACAGACATACGTAAATAAAAATCATGAAAAATAAATAAGAATCAAATCTAAGAGACTCAGATTTTTTCCATGAAACTCTTATACCATAGCTTTTCAGAATAAGGAAATATGTGACACACATAATGAAAATATGGACATATTGACCACTTTACTGAGAAATGAAAAACATTTCCCATTTTACCAAGGACTCAAAAATCCTGGCAGCACATGGACATGGACTATGTTTCTGTTGTTTACAGAATTTGCAATCCTTCTGGGATATCGCTTACAATCTTTTTTTCTTCATTCTCAACACACATTCATCCCATAATGCATGATAAATCCCTTAGTAATTAGAAAAATAGATAGCATTGACATTCTTCTTTCAACTGTTGCTTGGGAACTTTTAGACTCTATTTAAAGTTATTACTTATTCATCTTCATATGAAGATGTTAACCTTTGCTCGTAGATCACATTTCCCAAAATGTTAGTCATGTTCCAATGTTTCCAGTACAGAGACCTGAGAAAGACTTACCATTCTGCGTTATTTTTTAAAGATTCCTATTTCTTCTTTTAAGTGTAAAATTATTGTTTTGATATACATACAATATCTTCTGATCATGGTTTTTATAATCTAGTAGTGTGGGGAAGGTAAAAAATTCAGAGAATAATTTTTCTTTAATTATGTGAGTAAAGTTAGAAGCAAAACAAAAATTCAACCAGAAGATGAAAGACATTTTTGTCTCAGAAATGGTACCCATCAGATTGAATCAGATGAAACTATTATTTTTTAAAAAGTAAGAAATTTGGGATTCTGAATATGAGTTAAAAAAAAAACAGAGAATACAAATCCATTATATACACAGCACTGTAACAGAGGCTGTGTACCAATGATCTGATCTAAGTAGGTTTTATGAATTATATAATTGTGACTTTTTAAAGGCTGTTTATCCCAAAAAGAAATTTCCACATTCCTAATCCAGAATTTTAAACATTTTTAATAATCATTCTGGAAACCCAAATTTGATGTAAATAGGGTATTTGTCACCATAACTGCAGTACATGGCCTTTTCCTGTCTAAAAATGGTCACATTTGCCATTGTTTTTCTAAATCAGAGAAGCTGACAAACTTAGTTGAGAAAGAAATAAAATTGGATGAGTCTTAACAATGACCAAATGGGTGGGACAGTGTCCATAACTCCTCCCTAACTGTGTTTTTGCTTTATATATCAAAATCAAGGCTATGAGTGCTAGCAGGTAGGTTTTACCTGGGGATTGCAAGACACTTTACAATACTTCTGTAATCAAAGAAGTTCTGCAATCATAATGAACATCTCTGACATACCTGAAGATAATGCAAGAGAAAAACTGCAGTACTTTCTTTATATTTGAATTGCCTCTTTGATGCTAAGAGAGATGTGTGAATTTTTTTTCCTTTAAGGGACACAGATACCAATCAAGTACTGTGGTTGGTGGCAAATTCAGTCTTACTGTGTCATTCTCCCTTCCGGACTTCATGTTTTATTCTTGACTCAATCTTGTATTTTCTCCAGGCAGAGACCATATCTCATGTTTACTTTCAATTTTATACAGAAATACTATTTTAAGTCATCCATTGTATCTCTGACTTGGGACTATACCTCTCCTCTCTTGGTTGTGTTTTATTTAACATTCTGATGAGAATAACAAGGTTGTAATAAATGGCAGCTAGGACTCAGGGCCCATGCCTGTATCAGCTCAAGCAATGATATACATCAATTTATCTTCCATGATAATTCTCTTTAACTACAATACCATAGGTAAATTGGGGAATATACCATGGCCTTTGCAGCAGTGAAACTGGAATTTCTCAATCTTAAAAAGCTATCCATGTCAATGTGAAAATAAATCCATTTCACAAGCAACAGAAATAATTTTTAATTTCAAGATGAAATAGAGAAGTTGCAAGAAGACACACAACCAAGGATGATACTCCTTTGACCCACTTGGAACTTTAACTATTTAACATTCTTAAGTTAAAGACATGCAAACAGAATCTGAAAAAGGAAACCCAAGTGTCCAAAGTCACAGGGATGCAAATCAAATCTCATTTCTATGTACACATTTTACTACTATAATAAGGATGGAAAGCTCAGTGTAGCATCCCAAAAGAAGCAAAAGTGGATGGTTGGATCAGGTGCATGTAGAAGACCTGCCATTTAAAACAGGAAGCTTCACAGACCTACAAATGTCAATTTGATCCTTCACAGAAGATGCAAGGACTAGAATACCTCCAGAGGAATTTTTAAGACTTCTTAAATACATCCTGGAACTAGAGCCAGTCTTCTAGGAAAGCTTAAACAGGGTATGATGCTCCAAGAATCTGCTCACAGAATCAGCAAATGAATTCAGAGGAATTCTGAGATGTTCCTCCAGATGGAAGAGTTAAGGAATGGCTTCTTCCAACCATCTATTCAGTAGCCTCCTCTGCAGCTGACCTCTCTTGGAAATGTGCAAAGAGTGAAGAGTCCTTACATGTCATTTGTATTCTGAACCAGTGTGTCTGTAGTATTGTGTGTTGGCTCCATTCTAATCATGCTTTTGCAAACTATAATTTGGAGATGGCTACTGCTATGTTTGTTTGATTGTGTGTTTGCCTTGGATTTCATTGTAACAACACTAGCACAGCACAAAATGCCTTGTGTGCTATGGATACTTTCTAAAGCCCTCATTAAAGAATAATTTAAATGTTACATTGTTTGTCTGATTCAAAGCCTTTTTTTGATTGCATCTGCATTGACTCCGTTAATGTGTCCCTAAATATTATACCAGGCAGAATTCAGAAGACAAAACTGAGCTCCTAAACTATATAGACAAGGAAGCATCCATACTTGGAATATAATACGGGGGGTGACTCCCCTTCCTGGAGCACATTACAGTAAAAAGCATGAGCGGAAAGAAATAGCTATACAGACTATGAGTCACTTTAGACCAGAACTGGACAGAGTTCCTTCTCTCTCCTCCATGTGCACATACAGCCTGTGAACACAGGCTTATGACTTACAATGTTCCAGCTAGATTTAAAGGTGAATTTGTCATTTAAAATATTTTCATAAGATTAATTGTAGATTTTAGACTGTATGGCTTTAGGATGTTATAAAACAAATATTCTAAGAATGTCTTCTCCTAACTGAATATCGAGCTTAGGAGGGAGCTCACACTCAGACATCACAAATTCTCCTTAGATTCAAGGCTAGAAATGTCTTCCTATGGCTTCACAAATCTTTCCCTGAATAATCTTCTTTATAATAGCCAATTCTTTGACACATAATTTTTCAACGGTTTTATATTGTACAAAATTATTTCTACTTTCAGAATAAATTGTTTCCCACTACCAGAACTATCTACCATATACTACAAAGCCTCATGTGCAATTTATATGTAATTTCTACACATGATTTTGAAACTGAGTTTCCATTTCCAATCAGCTTATATCAATGTATTTCTTTCTTTCTTCGATTTTTGTATCTAGTTCTACACTGCTAATATTGGAAAAGAAGACAACATCAACAACCAATAACAAAATTTGTGTAAGTAGAAGAGATTAGTATATCCAACTGTAGAACTGCATGGATGGCAGGAACACAGAGAGAACTCTATTTCAAAACTCTTCAAATGTATTTTGCTTGTCACTATATAAAGTGGTTGTCTAGGAGACATGACTTAAGATGTATAAGGAAGACTTGCATCTATAACTATCTCTCCCATCTGCTGAAAAGTCTCCATTTTATGTCAGCACAATCCAAGAAACTTATTCCTTTACTAAAATACAAATGCTAAAAGGAAGATATCAGCTAGTCCTATAAAGCATTTCTACTTTCAAATACATTAAATTGATTGCATGACCCTACTAAGAATTAGATATGATGTAACTCATATGGGACACTATTAGAAGTAAGAAGAAATGTTCTGTGTTACAAAGAGTAAAGAAGGAGTGATTTGAAAGCTTTGGAGAGGGAACATTGAGAGACGTGAGGAATTAATGAAAAACAGAGCAATCATAAAGACAAATGTCACTTGCTTCATAACTTTTACAAAATCCTATTCTTCCTTCACCATGGCCAAGAAGAGAAAAAGCAAGTCTTTGGCTTCCTAAAGATGACCATGCTGCTTCCAAGTCAGTGAGCACTTCAAAAGGAGCTTGGATTCTAAACATTTACACCAACCTAGAGCATTTTAGTAAATACACTGATTTCAGAAGATGGATTTTTTTTTTCAGTACAAGGGTGCATACTGAGTCATGAGAACGAATGGCACCGAGAAAGGAAAAAAAAAATCAAAAAGGCAATCAATAGTTGAAGGCCGAGACAACATAGAAAGCCTTACAGCAGTGGTTCTCAACTAGAATAATATTGTGTACCACATTTGGTAAACCTGCAGGTATCATTGGTGGTCTAGAGTGGAAGGAAGACTACACCTGAAGTCTAGTGAATGGGGCCAGTGATCTTAGTTAACATTCTACAGTGCCTAGTCTCCAATAATAAAGAAATCCCAGTGTCAGCGATGTTCAAGTTGAAACTAATCTTATCACTGAAAGCTGGAGAATAAAGTGGGGGTTTATGGATAAGAATTTGAGGCCCTCAAATCCCAAACTTTAAGTCACCAAGAATGATGAGGGAAACTGAAATATCTCAAAACATTTGCAGGCTGTGGAAGCTGTGGAGTGCTGAGACAGCTGCACTGTGTACATGGAACATCCCTGTATACTGCAAAGAACACAGTGGAGCAGAAAAGTCCCCGGATTAGGACACAAAGAACCTCATTTCCAGTTACAGCTTTATCACTTACTGGCTGTGACCCTGAGCAAGTGAATTAGCCCTCTCAGAATCTCCATTTCCTCACCTACTAAATGAGAAAGAGCTTCCTGTGCCTACCTGACAGCACAATAGGTAATACAAGAAGAGGATGCTACAAATTAAACTGTTGGTATTACCCACTGTGCTTTGTAGTGATCCATAGAGGTCAGATATTCAATAAGAAACATGGCTGGTTAGTAGACAGAGAGCACACCATGCCTTCCCATGAGAAAATGTCTGTCATCAGGTGCTATTTGCAGAACTGCAAAGTCAAGTACCAAACCCCAAAGACTATGGTATCTACAAAGAAGGAGCTAAACTTTCCTCTTGTTCCATTCCCATATGTATTATTGTCTTCCAAACCAAACAGCTGATTTGCAATCAGTCCCCATCACATTTCATACTCAAGAACACTTCACATGGGACTATTACACACATGCCCCTACTCCCACGCCATGTGTATTTGGGAACTTCTTACTTCAGTACACTTAGGAGTTCTTCTATCTACAGTTTATAATGCAGAAGAGGCCAAGCTGCCTCCTCTATATGATAGCACTTAAATAGTGATTAAAAAAAAAATACTGGTAGAAAATGTACATGATGTCAATCACTACCGAAATACTTGGAGTAAATATTAACCAAATAATGTGAGTGAATTACACAGCTAAATGCAAAGACTTAGCTTCTGGACATCTAAGTTAGAAACTTTACAGGTATCACTACCTTCACATCATTTGGTGGTCACTTCCCAGAACAAGCTCAAGTAGAGCCATCATACTGTCTGAAGCTAACTTTGGTACTTTGAATAGGAATGGCCCCCAAAGACTCATTTGTTTAAATACTTGGTCCATAGGGAATGGCACTATTATAAGGTATGGCTTGGTTGGAATAGGTGTGGCTTTGTTGGAGGAAGTGTGTCACTGTGGGAGGCAGGGGCTGAGGTCTCAAAAACTCAAGCCAGTTCTCTGCCTGTTGCCTGCAGATCCAAATGTAGAACACTCATCTCCTTCTCTAGCACCATGTCTACCTGCACACTGCTATGCTTCCTACCATGACGATAATGGACTAAACATCTGAAACTGTAAGCCAGCCCCAATGAAATGATTTCATTCACAAGAATTGATGTAGTCATGGTGTCTCTCCATAGCAACAAAACACTAAGACACTAATTACCTTGATTATGCAGTGATGTCTCCAAGTGTAGGCTCTAGATCATGTCACCCATGTGAACGTAAACAAGGCACTTAGGTGACCTCAGGCAAAAGATTTTTAAACTCTCTATTGCTTTATGTTAAAATGAAGCACCATTACTTAACTCCTAGGGCTAGTATAAAGAGAGAATGAGATAACTCAACTGTGTAACACTATACCTGACATTATTTATGTGTTTAAGAATCACTAGTTCTGCTTCATTCTGATTGCATGTTCCAATTCTGCTCTATACACTTAATTTGAATTATGAAGCACACATTGGAAGAGTTAATACTGAAGGATGCTCCCAAAAGCATGGGCCTCTTGCATCTAAACAAACCAGCAGATGCTCATGAAAGGATGGATCATCTGTACAGAAATCAAGCAGTATGGTAGCCCCTTGAGGTATGGCTAAGTTTGAGTGGCACTGTGCATGGGACTGGGTTCTCAGCAGCCTCCAAGTTATTGGAACACAGAAAGGATAATGGAATGTCAGAGGCAAAGGGCAAGCTACAGACGGCAGAGAGGGCAGCTCTCAGGAGCAACAAAGGTCAGAACAGATGTTATGATCATGCTGAAAATGTCCACTGCAGGGCAAAGGTTCAGAATGCAGATGCTAACAGAGCACCCAAGTATGGCCAAAGGAACTGGAGAGAGGTTTAAAGAAATCACAATGACCTTTTAAAGTGAAAAGGAATTTTTAAACCTTGTAGGAAAAAAAAAATAGAACCCTTGTCCTGGAGCCTCTCCAACTCCTAACTTCCTATTGACCTTGAAACAGTTCACTATGTTGCCAATGCTGTTCTAGCACATGTTTTGAAATATCCCCATGTGATTTTTATGTTAGAAAACAACTTCAGCATTAGCAAATATCCCACTTGCTTATATGACAATTCACCTTTCAGAAACACCTAGGTGAACAAAGAAAAATGTACCCAGCATGAGCAAGCCCCATCAGAGTCTAAAAAGTAAAGGCACAAGCACTCAGTTCAGCATCCACCATCCCTGCCGGCCACTGCATTATGAGCTGTATTCATTGGCAACCACTGTTACAATCTTCACTCCAATTTAGATCCCCCATCCAAAGGCTTCACAATAATCCCCAAACTAGAATCTCCCTGAAACAAAGCTCCTCTTCAGATCTTTTCCAAGCTAATGCTGAACATGTAACATTGCATCGGCACATCCTTAAATCCTTTAACATGCACCTGTGTTGCCATGGCTATTAGGTTCCTACTCTTTCCCTCCCCATCTTAGTCAGCAATGGTAAACTTTTTAATGTTTTGCCCTTGAAATTCTCTCTTCCACATATCATGGTTGTGTGCTATTGTTATATCATTTTCTCCTGTGCAGTTCTGCAACTGTGGTCTTTATTATTTTGGGAATTCTGCCCGCAAATTGATCATATCTTGTAATGTCTTGTAATGATGCATGAACACTCTTTTAATTCTTTACTACATTTATTTGTATTAGCATACAAAGCAATGGGTTCATTACAGCATTTGCATACATACATATCATTATACTTTCTTTTCATTCATCCCACCCCCCACTCTCTCACGCCCTCCTCCTTCCTCCATCTAGCTGGTCCCTGCTTACTTCAGGATAAGGAGTCTACACACAGATTTACAGTATTTGTTTCTCAGTCTGGCTTATTTCTTTTAACATAATGGCCTCAAAATCTGTTTTCCTGAAAATGTCGTGTTTTCACTTTTCTTTAAGCCAAACATAATTTCGCTATGTTTATGTACTACATTTTCTTCATCCATTAGTTGGCAGTCAGATCAACTATAATAAGTAGTGTAGCAGTAAATGGTGCTGATAGCTCTTTGGTATGTTGGTTTAGAGATCTTCTGGCATATACCTGCAAAGTAACATAGATGGTAACCTGCAGGTTTATGTAATCAAATGAAATCGTCCCCTTTAGGAAGAGTTTTGGTTTCCCTGTTCAGCTTATGCCCAACCACTTCCTCAAGTTAAATCCTACTTTGTCTTACTGCTAGCTTACACAGAACTTCCCAAGAGTCCTCACAGAACGTGCCCCCATACACTCAGGACTTTTCCACTGAACTTAGCCCATTGTTCAGAAAACGATGTCTTATGAGTAATGTATCTCCACCTCAAAAACATTGTGCATTTGGAGAAACTCACAACATAGTACAGGATAGGTATCTAGTGAGCACTGAAAACAAGAAAAAGAAATCTATTGTCTCTTTACAATCTCCCAACTCAGCAATATAGATGAAAGGAGAAACAGAGGGGGATGGGTAAATGGAGGTAAACTATCAGAGAAAGCAAGCTGAGTACATTCAGATGAAAAAACTGCATCAAAGTCCAGGGCCTCAGCATCCACAAGAAAGAACATACTTATATCAATATTTAAGAGAAAAGTATCTGAAGATATATTTTTGAATTCTGTAGTTCATGTAAGAACAAGACTGCATTATGCCTACAAAATAACCTCTGGCCAACGTGTTCTGAAGGAACTGCTACCTAGTACTTTCCCCTTGCTGGACATTTCTCTTCTTCAGGCACATTCTCTCAATCTGTCATGTTATGGGTAAGGTATGGCGTACTGACATTTGGCTTGCTTAGGTCAGCCAGAGGCTGGTTTCACAGCATCCCTGAGAGGAGACCAAAATAAAAAGTTCCTTTTAGTTTAGGCAACTTATATCATGAGTCACACTGGCATTCAAAGTTTATGATCCACTTAGAAACCACATATATCAAGACACTCAGAAAAAGACTCTAAGTGAGAGACAAGAATGAACTTTTTATAGAGGTGGAATTCACAGACAAATATCACCAGAAGGGGACAGTGTGGCTTAGTGTTCAAGCCACAGTTCAGCATGCCCAAACATTGGGTTTAACAACAAGCATTAAAAATAATTCACATAATGAAAAAAAATGCCTTTATTGTTGTATTTAATGCTTTCTACTATATGCAAGGCAATGATTATCCTTGAGACTCACTCACTACTGGTATGTGAACTCAAAAAGAAGACCTAATAGAAATTAAATTTTACTTATTTTTTATTAGATATTTTCTTTATTTACATTTCAAATGATATCTCCTCTCCTGGTTACTCCTCTGAAAAAATATCAAAAACAAAAACAAACACAAAAACAAAAAACAAACCCTGTTTCCTTCCCCCTGACCCTGCTCACCAACCCACCCTCTCCCACTTCCTGGCCCTGGCATTCCCCAACACTGAAGCATAAACCTCCACAGGACCAAGGGCCTCTCCTCCCATTGATGACTGACTAGGCCATCCTCTGCTATACATATGCTGCTGGAGCCATGTGGATCAAGGACCTCCACATAAAACCAGATACACGGAAACTAATAGAAAAGAAAGTGGGGGAGAGCCTCGAGCACATAGGCACAGGGGAACAGAACACCACTAGCTCACGCTCTAAGATCAAGAATTGATAAATGGGACCTCATAAAATTACAAAGCTTCTGTAAGGCAAAGGACACTGTCAATAGGACAAAACGGCAACCAACAGATTGCAAAAAGATCTTTACCAATCCTATATCTGATAGAGGACTAATATCCATTATATACAAAGAACTCAAGAAGTTAGACTTCAGAGAACCAAACAACCCTATTAAAAAATGGGGTACAGAGCTAAACAAAGAATTCTCAACTGAGGAATACTGAATGGATGAGAAGCACCTAAAAAAATGTTCAACAACCTTAGTCATCAGGGAAATGCAAATTAAAACAACACTAAAATTCCACCTCACACCAGTCAGAATGACTAGGATAAAAAACTCAGGTGACATCAGATGCTAGTAAGGTTATGGGGAAAGAGGAACATTCCTTCATTGCTGGTGGGATTGCAAGCTGGTAAAACCACTCTGAAAATCAGTTTGGCGGTTCCTCAGAAAATTGGACATAGTACTACCAGAGAACCCAGCTCTACCACTCCTGGGCATATACCCAGAAGATGCACCAACATGTAATAAGGACACATGCTCCATCATGTTCATAGCAGCCTTATTTATAATAGCCAGAAACTGGAAACAACCCAGATGTCCCTCAACAGAGGAATGGATACAGAAAGTGTGGTACATCTACACAATGGAGTACCACTCAGCTATTAAAAACAATGAATTTATGAAATTCTTAGGGAAATGGATAGATCTGGAGAGTATCATCCTGAGTGAGGTAATTTTATTTATTAATTCATTCCTTTCATGGGTAAAAAGAAATCATCCTCCAGTTGGTAAGAAACAAAACAAGGAAAAAATAACAAAACAAAAAGTATCGTGAAACTGTGCTATTAACTAAGGGAGGGCCTTGGCTCCCAGAGCTAAAGCAAGTGAAGAAAAAGAAAGAAAGGCGCTCCTGTAGGTAACATCAAGGAAATAAATACATCCTAAAAAGCAAGGCGAAAGGAAAAACTAAGGAAACTATGCCAAACATTTTTTTTTAATAAAACATGCCCGGTACTCAGAAGGGCTACAACACCCAACAGCCAGACCATAAACTAGCCAGTATAAATTTAATGAACTTATGTGATTATTAACTGTTATAAGCAAGTGAAATATTTTAGGAAGAACAACATGTTCCTAGGGGTATGGATTGGAAAAAAAAAAAATCACAGGTGAGAAGTGAACAGAAAATGTTACTAGCCAGGATTTCTTTGATTTGCATATACAGGGGCCCCAGCCAATGACTCCTCAATGGCTATACAGACCCTCATCACATCTGTGTTTGTCACTGTCTTTGATGCCACAGAACTCAGAACTGGTTCATGTTTTATATTTCTAGGATTTCTTACACACTTTTTAAAGCCAGCTTAATATATATTGGGATATGGGGCTTTTAAAATAATGAGAAAGAAATGTGTACTCAAAAGAAACTGCTTTCCCTGTTTTGAATTTTGACCCTTCATGTGTTAGCAATATTCAGTAAGATACTTGCATACAATGCTGACATGAGTAGGAAGCCCCCATCATCCCAGAGAACATGAGAAAAATAACTGATCCCTCACTGGCATGCTCAACCTTTCGACACTGTGGCACAGCACTGTCATCTGTAAGTCCACCCTTCAGAACCATGCAGTTTTATTATGAACAAAATGCAGAAACATGTCCCAGTGTTCTAAATAAGCTGAAGCTCCTTTGTTGGGCCACTGTCATAGAAGTTCCTAAATATGTCTGTCAGAATAGTACGGTGTCATTAAGTCATCATAATTCATTACTTAAGTATATTGCATGCATTTTCATCTCATGATATTTTTAACTTAAACTGAATGTATCAGCATATATACCCCATCATAAGCCAAAAAGAATCCATAGCAGTTTGATTCTTAGAGCAAATAATTAATTTTGCCCTATGTTAAAGAAGAAAATAATGACCAGTTGTGGTGGCGCACTCCAGTAAGATTTGCTGAAGGAGACAGAGGCAGGAGGATCACAAGTTCAAGGCCAGCCTGGGCTACACATTTTAAGCCGGGCGGTGGTGGCGCACGCCTTGAATCCCAGCACTTGGAAGGCAGAGGTGGGCAGATTTCTGAGTTTGAGGCCAGCCTAGTCTACAGAGTGAGTTCCAGGACAGTGAGGGCTATACAGAGAAATCCTCTCTTGAAAAACCAAAAGAAAGAAAGAAAGAAAGAAAGAAAGAAAGAAAGAAAGAAAGAAAGAAAGAAAGAAAGAAAGAAAGAAAATAATGAACCACAAAGAAGTTGAAGAATTCCCCAAGATTACATAGAGCCTACATTGGGACCCAGATATTCTGGATATCAAGCTCCACCCCCTGCCCCAACTATCCCCAGAAATTAACAGATTATATTTATCTAAGTGCATACTTCTCCAAGAATATATTTGAAGAATCTACTTTGCAAGCAATATGCACAACCAAGATCCATGCTCATGATGTGAGTGCTATTGGATTGAGGATGGTCCACAAAAAGACTGTGCACTCAAAATGACATTTTCAGTTAATCAGCAATAATCAAGGGACTGCATCCAAGAGACTCACCCCAATTTGCTCAAGTGCTACAGAGTGCCATTCACCAGCTAGGAGAGAACAAACTGTACACAACTCCTGGGACCAGTTCCAAAGTGGGGAAGCAGCATGCCTTATCATTTCTGCAAAAACAACACTTTCCCTGCTCTTGCAAGAACCACTGACCAGTGTTCCCTTTTCTGCCCCTGCGTAATTTAAGTAGCAGCTTGTCAATAGCCAGAGTTAGCTAGACAGCATGTTGCCTCACCTTAATAGCATGAATCTTAGTATAGTACTTGTACCAATTTCTCTTGCCAAATACTGATGGCAATTCTATTCCCACTAGTCTGACACAGAGGGGGGAAAAAAAGAAAGCTAGGTGCCCAGTATCATCATACCTCTGGGATATGATACCAAATTCGAAGAAAAATTATTTGGAGGTTCCAGGTACTATAGATACCATCTCAAAATCAGAAAGTATAGGTTTTTTTCTAACTAGGAAGATAAGCTATAGCTAACAACATATTTGGAAACTCAGTAGTAAAGCTCAATCTCCGTATTGGAAAGCACAGAAGTGTTTTTCACTACCCCCACACATGTGCCTCACTGTAATTAGCTCTGAAATTCCTATTATCTCTAAGAAGTCATTTGTGCTGAACCAGGGTTGTACACTTGCAATGCCCTCCTGTCCCTCTTGTCATGGAACATCTCACCTTACACTGTGAAATCCAGTTCTACACACCAATCACAGGGCTGTTTAAAAGCTTACACTTAACCATTTTTGGATAAATAATATAGACCAAAGTAACCAGCAGATGCAAAACACAAAGCCACCATTTGGGGAAGAGAGAAAATGTTGGGCATTGGGCTCAGAGCCCTCTATCTACTTGGTTTGTACCACTGAGATGTGGCGTCAATCCACATAGTCACTTAAAAGCCAAAGATAACATGACCTGGATCAGAATCCAATCCTATAACATCTAAAATTAATCCCAAGTCCCCACAACTCTTTATAGAAACAAGAGGAAAGAAGTTCATCTTGGATTGGCACTTCTAGAATGATTATGAAAATAAGACCAGCAAGGGGACAACAAATAAAAGCATATTTGACTTAAACTTTCAGGTTACATGGATGGAAAAGACCCATTTAAAAACTTACAGTGTGATAACAAGTGATATTTGCTTTATTCCTGCCTTATCTATGGGTCTGCATTTTATTTCGTGGTTTGTTTACTTTAAACTGGATACTTCTTGGAAATCACTAAAGTATGTATTAAACTGAATTTTGATGTACCATATTTCTCCCCAGTGTATTAAAGAGACAAAAAAAGCATAAGCAACATTTTATAGCTCAACAATTTTATTGCCTCAAATGTCTCTTCTCAAATAGCCACTTACATACTTTGCACCTATCAATCTGTTCCCTTTTTCAAGAGCAAAGCCAAATGATTCTTAGATTTTTTTAAGCTAACTAATGGCTATTTCAATTGTACATATTGAAGTTTTCAAATATAGAACTTCAAAGGACAGCAAGCAGAAAGAGCAAAGTAGTCTAGAAAAGCAAGGGATGAGACCACACTGGTGGCACAGACTATTAGCCAACACAAAGTATACAGAGAGCTACATTCAGTTATCCAATTCCAGAGGCAGAAATGTTATGTTCAAGCTACCCAAATCTGAATTCATCTGGCCTCTGCTGATGCAAAGCAGTTCATGATACAGCCATGCTCAAAGAACTACTCAAGCATCTCTGACCACCATCTCCAGTAACAGATACACTGTACAAACATCATTGTGTAAGCAGGCTGTTCCACTAGGGCCTGGGAGCATGAGGAATGACCAGAATCAAGGATACCTCAGAGGAATTCATTCACTCAACTAAGCAAAGCTTCTTAAATCTTTAGCATGCATCAGAAACTGTGCTGGGTCTTTGGGATATAAAATAAAATGGTCATCATTTACTTACAGAGTTGATCATCTATAGAAGACAAAAATTCCAAAAAAAAGCTAGTCATTTGAATGCAGCTGAAACAATGTAGTATTGTGGAGAGTGGACCAGTATATCCAAGGTGTGGTCAAGCTCTGAACATTCAAAGGAAGACTGACACTTTACAGATCATAAGTGCATGTTTGTAACTTTATAAGCACTGGGGGTTGTATGGTAGGGATGGAGAGGGGAGGAGAAAGGAAGGGTGATAAGAGCAAAGATGTGAACTGAGAAAGAGCTTACTAAGCAACTTAATGTGAATGAACCAGAAATCTGGAGAGGTTCTTACCTCTGCAGAGAGGTAAGAACATCACAGAGTGATAAATCTGGTGGTCAAAAGCCTCCACAGAATATCAAGAAACTTGACTCTTATGACTATAAAGAGCTGACAGCTTTTGTTGAAGGAGTGGTGTGTGCATAATTGTCCTTGCCAAATGCCTGGTTGATACCGTACAACCTTTTGAACATATCATTGCCACCCCAGGTCAACAAGTAATGTCACCCCAGAGAGAAGGTGAGAGGCAGCATAGACTTTGTAGGGTACACAAAGACCAAGTTCAGAGTGTGAGTGTTCCACACAATGCCTAGAACCCAAATTGAGTTCGTGGGGTTCACTGGAGCAAACAGAATGTAAAAGATGTACAGCAGTAATTACCCCTTCTTACCTACTGTTACTGGCATGGTGTGTTGGTAATTCAACAGTAATTATACAATTTACAATTATAGTACCAGTCCCTTAAAAACATCCATGTCTCATGTCATAGTAACTCCACGTCTATACAAACGGCCTCAAGAATAATCTAAAGTTCATGGGCATGTTTACACACAAAGATTTTTATCTCAGTGATTCTAAAGCAGCAATTTTTTTT
>JADRCD010209596.1:0-11667 GCA_019843815.1 Montemys delectorum | reverse complement strand
ACCAACAGAGCCCGCAAGATCTTAGATCACGTCAGTCTGCCTTTATTAAAATGTTCAAACATCCAAGTTTCAAATGAAATTCAGATTAGTGGAGGGTCAGTTCAACTTTGTGTTTAAAAAAAAAAAAACAAAAAAACCAATGTACTTCTAGGGCTAGAGAGATGGCTCAGTGGTTAGGAGCGTTGACTGCTCTTGCAGAGGTCCTGAGTCCAATTCCCAGCAACCACATGGAGGCTCTGTTATGGGATCTGATGCCCTCTTCTGGTGTGTCTGAAGACAGCAACAGTATATTCATATGAATAAAATAAACAAATCTTTTTTAAAAAATGTACTTCTAAATAAAAGACTTTTCTAAGTCTAAAAATAATAAATAATTTTATTTTCTAAGGAAAAGACTTATGCAGGAGAAAAGCTAATCAATATGGATTTAAACAGTCCACCACAAAGTTCAAAAGCAACAGAGAAGACTAACAGATATAGGCTCCATTCTACTGACAATAAATTCGACTTCTAAATGTAGGGAAATTGTGCTCAGCAAAAGGAGGTTCTCTGTTCACCTCCAAGAACAAACCATTGTTGGCGTTCACGAAGTGTCTTTGTGACAGATACCGGGTGAGCCACCCACCTTGTGGTCAAATGGGAGCAGATCAATGTCCCCAGAAATCAAGCAGACACACCCCTTGAGGGTCAGGCATTCTGTGGAACACCAACCTGAAGGGAGTGATGGGTCTCAGAGAAGGGGCTATCAGCCTGCAGGAACACAGGGAAGGAGGAAACATGCACAGAACTCCACTCCATCCAAAGGCACCACCTAACCAGAGGCCCCAGGGACAGAGAGAATTCAACAGCAAGAACACTAGAAGCTGGACAGTTGGTCACAGACAAAGCAGATCTGTAAAACTAAGTCCCATACCAACAATAATGGAGGTTAACAAATCAGGGGTCAGCCCCTGCAACGCCTCTGCAGTGTGCGTCTACAGCAAAGAAAGTTGCTGTAGACCTCTGAAGACAGCCCAGCCGTCAGCCACGTCCTCCTCCCGAAGAGCACCACCGCAGGAGGCACAGAGAACATGTTCTGGAGAATCAGAAGAAAAAAAAAAAAAATGGGATCACCAAGCCCAGTTAAAGGTAGAAAAAAAAAAAAAAAAAAAAAGAACAAAACAGAAAGACTATGGTTAACATAACATATTGTTGTGGAATTAACTTTGTCATGTTCCTTCCCAAAATATATCAAAGAGCTAGCCCTGAATAGGATTAAACGTGGAGATAAAGCCTTCAAAAGGGGGTGGTCAAGATGAAAGGATGCTATGAAGATGGAGCCCTCTGAGATACAGTTTATCTCCTTATAGGAGATAGTAACCACAGAAATGGAGGATCTGTCCTCTACGTGCGCATGGAGCAAGGACATAGCAGGACACAATGACAGCATGTGGTGTCTCCAAGGCAGCGAGAGGCCTCAGACCAATCACACTGGAGCCTCCATTCCGGACTCCCAGCCACCAGAATGTCAAGCGATCTTGATAAAGAACGACCTCCAGGCAGCTAAGGAGGGAATCTAGGAACATCAGCCAGATTGAGGTCTTAGGAGAGAGGCCTTCAGAGAGATGGAAATGGTAGAACCAAGACTGTAAACATCTCAAAATGAATTTGATTCTCCTGAGTGTTTGGTATTGAATTAGTGATACTCATGACTAACCTACGCATGGCTGAAAAAGTCTACCTCCTGGGAGGAAATGTGGGTCAGGAAAGGACATCGCTACAGCTCCACTGGGAAGGGCTTGGAAGATCAATGCAATGTAATTGCAGCCCTTCTCGTGCTGACCTGATAGATGGACGCTGCAGGGTCTGGGAATGAGACGGAAAGTGTGGTGTTGACAGGTAGAGAAGAGCAGCAGCTAATTTTAACTCCGTCTTCCCTAGTGGGAAGTCAACAGACGGTGTGAAGACACGAAACTCAGATAGACAAATGCACATGTTTGTTATGGATATAGGTGGGGAGGGGAGTATTTAAAAGGCTAAATTACTAAAGTAGGTGCCTCTGGGAAGCCAGAAGGGGGAGAAAGGCAGGAGATATGCAGTGTGTGTGTGCGTGTGTGTGTGTGTGTGTGTGTGTGTGTGTGTGTGTCTTCTCAGGATACCTGCTGCTCAGCATTGGGGTAAGTTTGGCTCTCACACTGGGGATCATGCATTCTGATTCTATAACACAGAACCAGATGTCTATTTTTCGAGCTCTGGGAAGACAAGGCCTCCTGACTCACTGGCCAGCTTCAGACAAAATCTACTGATTCTACTTCAAGTTAATCAGAGCACACAGGGCCCTAGTTCTTGCTGGGACCATCTAAACTGATGCATTTATTATTAGTTACTTTACTTAGTGTTATGATAAGAGTAATTTTAAGAAAGGAAGGGTTTGTATTGGCTCATAGTTCAAGGGCCATTCATCTTGGCATTGGGGGTGGGAGGAAGCAGGATTTGGGTGGCTAGAGCCTCAACTGGTCAGTCACTTGCATTCACCATCAGAAAGCAGAAAACAAGGAATGCTTAAGTTCAGCTGACTAGATCGCAGCCCAGGGAATGGTGTTACCCATAGTGGGAGGTCTTCCCAGTACAGTTAATCTAATCAAGATAATCCCCCATAGGCAAAGCCCAGCGGCTCATCTCCCATGACTCTAGATTTCATCATGTTGACAGTTGGGACGAATTATCATGATTTGAGACTGACCCTGAAAGTCATTTTTAAAGGTTAGAAATTGTAGATGTGTGTTGGGCACTTTGAAGGTGGTCAAGTGGCTGGAGCAAGACCCGCATGTCCCTGAGACTCATGAACGGTCCAGCTTAAAAGCTGCTTCAATCTAAGATTTACTTCATCAGGATGGTTTTCCGAGTCTTCCTTTTCTTTTTCAGTTTGAACAACCTATTTCTCAATTTTCCCATTAGTTAAAGTCTTGAGAGATGATCTCACCTCATGATGAGTTCTTTTTCTGTGAACCTCTTCATTACTCAAATCTGCACATATCTCTCCACTGGGCTTTCTTTCTTTCTTTTTTTTTTTTTAAACTTGATCATTAGAGGTTACTTAAAAACTCAGGAAATTAATACATTTTGAACCAAATTATGTGTCTGACTATTCTAACAGCCACATAAGCAGTAATGAATGCAGTAAGAATGGTAGTGCCATCAACTACAGTGACCAAGAACGTGAACCTAGTGAGCCACCTGTTCTTCGGTTTATACTTTGACCTTGAGAGGAAGTGAAATGATGTCTGTGGTATGGACAAAGAGCAGGTCTTAGGGAAAGTCTGCCTAGCTTACCCAGCAGAGCTAAGATTCAGGCTCGTCAGATTCCAGAGTCTGTGAAGAACATCTACCATTTAGTTCCCAGTGACTGGCAAGAAGGGACTGAAGGTCAGGTTGGTCACTACAAATCAAACGTATCCTGATACTTTGGTACCATAAACCCACAGCCCAGCGCATGGGCCCCAAAGGCAGGAGGAGCTGCATGTCTTATCATGCCACGTCTGTCCTGCTCCCAGTGTCTAGGAAGGTCCCCGGCACAAAGCAGGTGTTTAATAAATGGTGGCTGTGTGAAGAATGAATGAATAGACATGCGCCTTCCCATTGGACCATGAGCTCCTCAAAGGCTGACACCAGGTTTGACCTTTCAGGACCAACTCATGCTGTTACTCAGAGGACAAAGGTGACAGTGTTGGGTGTTGGGTGCAATACGCTCCTCTCCGGTCAAACTTCTTCCCACCAAGATCAGCCCAGTCACATGGGAGAAAATCTATGAACCCCGGGAAACATTCTGCTCAGTCCTGGGCATCGAGGGACTCATTCATCTGCTTCCCAGCCCAGCTGTATGCCATATACACCGTTACTGTCTCCACAGACAATGAATAAAGGCCCAGAGGGATTACAAAGCCGTTCGAGGGCAAAACAGCAGAGCCAGGTTTTTAGCCTGAACAGGTCACTGAGCTCTTGTGGCCAGGATGCAATCTTTATGGCAGTGTGGAAACCACCCTGCCCCCAGCTCTCGGCTCCACCCTAGTCCCTGAGTCTTGGGGTCCCCTGTGCTAGACCAGCCTTTGTTCCTGTTGGGTTTGCCACAACAGGGATGGTGTGGCCTCGTTATTCAGCTACTTGACACAGAGCCAGCCTTCAGAGCTCTGTCCTCAGCAGCCTGTACACACCTCCAGTTCTTCAGAGTGTGGGCAGGCACTTCCTTCCCCTGGCCCTGTACAGACATGAGCTCAAACACACTATCGGTATGACTTTAGATCAGTTATTTAACCTTCCTTGGCTATAAGACAGAGAAAATAAGGCTGTCTTTCCCACATCCAAGAGCTTGGCTGAGCATACATTATTTTCCCAAATCTGTGGTGCTGCCAGACACCAACGAGTACACACGGCCGAGCTTGTCTACTCTGTGGTGGTGGTACTAAGGAAGCCCCGACCCCCTTCCCCACGAGCCTGTCTACACAGCTCCTCCGGGCTTGCTCCCATGGCAGCCTCTTTACCTAAGCTCTTGTCCCCAGCCAAGCCCTAAACTCAGGGGCAGCTCGATTCAGTCACTGCTCCCATGCCTCCTTGACGGCTGAGAAGGGAAGCCATGACGGAGGCGCTGTGTGATGGTGGCTCAGCCCCCATGGAAGCACCATTCTCTGCTGTCTGTCCTGCCGGTCCCTGGTGGGCCTCACCTGTCTGTTGGGAGTGCCAACAGCTCCGGGGCATCCCTCGCCCACGCTTGCCCCACCCTCTTCCCAGAGCTCGCCCGAGCTCGCTCTTAATTAGCCTGGTAAAACTCCGTCATCACAGAGAACTCCTTGAAGTTGGAGCTTTCCACAAAGCTAACCCACTAAATCCCAGGGCCGCCAGCCTGTCTTCCTAGCTTCTCCGGTCTGCCAGAAATCCCGCCCACTCCCACACAGAAACCGCAGACCTGGGGTTCAGTGTCACCCCATCCCAGGCCACCTTATCAAGGCGGGTCCAGCCACCCTTTATCTGCCTGCCTCTCTAAGTGCTTCCATCACCCTGATAGGCCTCATAAAAGCTGGTAAAAGACACAGCTGCCTGCTTTTGACATCACTGACTTCAAAGGCCTCAAATTAGGTGGGGCCGGTCTGGCTGCTGTGGCTGAGTTCAGAGCAATGTTTGCTGCTCCTGGAGCGACCCCGTTGGCCTGGGGATCAGTGCGGGAGCCCTCAAGCTTATCAATAAATACACAGGGATGTTATGAGCATGGACTCTGGAGCCAAGCAGCCCCGGCTCATGTCCTAGTCCAACGCTTGGTAAAAGGAGCAGTTGATCACAGCTTCTAACTTCTGGCCGTCCAGAGACCATTGGGGCTTAGCCTTCGGATCCCCCCCTAACCCCCCCCCAGTGCAGTGAGTCTGTCTCAAGAGAGTGGGCAACTACTCTTTAGCAGACATGGGACTCTGTTAGGAAGATAAGAAGGTTCTGGGATTGGAAATTCTGACTGCATAGCCATACATATTTTCATACAAATGTGCCTAATCCCACTGAACGGTATATTTAAAACGGTAGAAATGGTGAGTTTACACTAGGGAATAATTTATCTCTGACTTTTGAACTCAGAGTCCATCCCGAACCTAAGCAAAACGTCAAGAGTAAGGAGAGAAGGCATTCGGCCCTTCCCCAGGCTTTGGCTGAAATGAAGCACAAGCCAAGGGCTGGTTACCTCCAGCCAGCCCCGGTCCAGTCCTGCAACACATCAGCTCCTTATCTAGATGCTGAATACACTGGGCACAGGCAGTATCGTCCCCAAAGATGTCTGCCACACTCATTGTCCCATCTCACGGAAGCCTTGGAGTCCAGTTTTGCCTGACTCATGACTACAGACAGCAGCTCCTTGAGACCCTTCTCCCCCTCCCCCACCCTCTCTCCCTCCCCCACCTCTAACAGCAGCCCTAGACAAAACTGTAAGCACAGAAATGTGGACGAGAGGGCAGGAGGGTTAAGTCACCCTTAGTTTTCCCCCTCAGTTGCACAGAGCAGAATTAAGATGCCTTTTGGGCTCACTTTTGGGAGATGAAAATATTTGTTTCTAAGGCTCTCGCCATCCTCGATGAAGAGTCCACCTTGGTTGTAACTCACAGGCCCTCCCCCAGCCCAGCCCCCTCACTTTCCTCAGATCTTAGGTAAGAGGTTCCACAGTCACCCTAGGGAAAAAAGTGGGACCCCTGTCCCAACAGAAACTGAACTCACTAAGCCAGAATTATCCCACATTGGCACCAGTGGCCCCACTGAGTCACCATAGCAAGTTCCGTGTCAGCATTTCTATGTAAGCCAGGGTTTGCTAGGGATCAGTTCACAGCCATAAAAAAGTCCGCTCTAGGCTAAAGCTTGGCCTGAAGGAAACCTCAGCCCAGGAATAGAAACTGAAAAGAAAGCCAGGTGACACCACCCCCAAGCCTCTCAGGACAAGGGTGCCTGCCACCAGGGCCTCTTAAGGAGGGCTCTGCCGTCCTCCTTTAGGACATCAATTTAGGACATGACTACAGTTGTCAAAATTCAAATTTGGTCCTTAGCTTGGTGTGTGTGTGTGTGTGTGTGTGTGTGTGTGTGCTTGCTGCTTTGACAACTTAGAAAAGGCCTGAATTGAGCATGTGTGATCCAAAGCCTTCCCCAATGAATGGCAAAACAAGCAGAGACGCTAAGCCAGGCAGGGATCAGGACTCATGTTGCCGATACGTCTGTTGGAACAGCGGCTCTGCCTCCTATCTCCCAGGGAGCACTCTGAGAGCCGGGCCCCAGGGACCTAGCCATGTGGAGCACAGGCAGCCAGTGAGAAAAGGGTACCATATCTAGTAAATAAAACCAAGCCCTTCTGCATGCTGCGTAAAATAATTATATAATGATATGATATAACAATTACATTTATGTATGTATAGTGTAAATATAACAATTTACAGTCATACAAATAGCAACTATACAGAACATTGGGAGAAAATCAAGCAAATGCATATCTAAGCAGAGATGGGGGTCTCACTCTCAGAATCATAAAAACTAGAAGTCCTTAAAAGAAAAGGGTTGCAATATTTTAACTTTTAATTGGTCCTAAATTTTTAAGACGCCATCTTTGTTCAGATACAAGATGAGCTCCCAGGGTCAAAACCACCGACCAGCGAGTGCACGTGGAGGGACTCATGGCTCCAGCTGCATATGTACCAGAGGATGGTCTTGTTGGGCATCAATGGGCGGGAGAAGAGGCCCTTGGTCCCTTGAAGGCTTGATGATCCAGTGTAGAGGAATTTGAGGGAGGAGAGGCGGGAGTAGGTGGGTGGATACACACCCTCATAGAAGCAGGAGAAGAGGGGATGGGATAAGGGGTTTCTGGGGGGGGGGTGAATCAGGAAAGGGGATAACATTTGAAATGTAAATAAATAAAGTATCCAATAAAAAAGAAGAAAGGAACTTTAGCATACAAACAACATAAAACAAAAACAAACAAACAAAAGATATGGGGGAAAAATATTTGCCACATGTACATCAGGGGTTTTGTATTCTGCTGCAGTAAAAGATCTGTGCAGCAAAAGAAAAAAAATCACAAAGGAAAAAGTCAGAAGAAATAGACAAGAGGCATGGAGAGATGGTTTAAATAAGCCAATGGACATTGTCAGCAATGAAAATACGCAGACTACCTCTGGTAGCCAGGGCGAAAGCGGAGTAACAGCATTGAAAGAGGTGAGCTCCTCACTCTGTTGAGGATGTGGGGTAAAGAGCTCCCACTGATGGCTAAGGGGTAATAAAAGTGTGGCTGCTGGCATCTATTAAAAGATAAAATCCCAAGAGGCTGGGGAGGGTGCAGGCTGTTGCGCAGTAGAGTATGCTCTACGGACCACAAGCTGCTATAGATGCCTGAATTGTTTGAACTGTAGGTTAGGAAGGTTTGAACTGCCGGGCTGGACTCAGTGCCTCATGAGGATGATGTTTCAGTGGGGGTTGGGATGGGGTTGGTACTTTGGTCTGGAAAACCACGTGGCTCATCTTGAAGTATCGTAAGGAAACCTGGTAAGTAACTCATGTCTGGTATAGTGTCCTAAGAGTTCAACTCAGCTTACCAGCTATGCAACAGAATTGAGTCCCACCTCTCCAGCAGAGGACATGGTGGTATTTTTTTTTTTTTTTTTTTTTTTTTTTTGCTAATGTTGCATGGGTATAGCCATAGAAGAAGGAGAGAGCTCAATAAGACTCAGGGAAAGGTCAGGTCTAGACCTCCCCTTCCTTGCTTTGAGAAGGTCGCAAGCAGGCACACTTCCTTCCCAAACTTGTCTCAAGACAAGCGTCCTCCAAAGATGACACTAGCTGGTAAGGGGCCTTACTGAAGAGCTTGCAGCCTCTAGAGCTCAGACTGCCAAGACCATGACCCTGCAGGGACAACAGAGTCTAATGGAGGTTCTTCCACATCTGCTACTGTAGTATGCCCACCTCCTCCCCACCCTTGCCTCCCACTTCCCTGCCCCCTCCATTGGTGCCCCACCAAGTATGTCTGCTCCTAATCTGATTATAATCAAAGTGAACAAAACCTCAGTGCTGAGGAGACTTGGACTAAGAGGCACCCAAAGTGGCCTGATGTGCCAAATAGAGAGATCTTTAAGGATATGAATGGTGGGAAGCCATGATTGGCCAAGAGGTCAGAAAAAGATGGAAATCCTAGGCCACTGGATACTATTGCTCCTGCCACTCTCAAAGCAGCGTCTTGGAAAAAGATGCCTGCTCATGGGTATTGACACTATAGCTAAGGAGAAGTGGAAAGAACTCCAAGGTCCTGTCAAAAGCCAGCTTTGACATCCCGGGGGTATGCTGAGGCAGGCAGTGAGGTTTGACCTCCGTGCTCTGGGTTAGTGCTGAGAGCAGCTGACAGGGGTCAGCACTAAGAGGGACTGACGAGTTGGTCTAGATGTTGACCAACGGAAGCTGCTGCCTATGGCAGCCAGCAATTAGGGAAATTGCTCAGCAGACTTTTCTCTGGGGGAAGCTTGTTCACTGGGGCTGGCACTCCCTGTGGGCAGCAAAAAGCTCTGAACTCTTAGCTCTTAGAAGAGAAAGAAGAAGAGAGAGAGAAAATTCATGTACATATACACACACATATACACACTGAGTGGATGAAGCAGAAGGTAGACTCCAGTAACTTCATATATATAAATACATATGTACATACATGCATGCATACATACAGACCTACAGACAGACAGACATATATACATTCACACATAGAATGGATGGAACAAAGCTCCAACAAGCAGGCTCCAAGCATATCACATATACATATATACACATATGCACATATACACACATACCTGGTGGGTGGATGGAATAAGTTCCAACACATACCCACACAAACGTTACATACATATATACATACATACATGCATACATATATACACACATACACATTTGATGGATGGAACAAAATTCCAACAACTTTAGTTTTTCTCCCATTGCCTATCTCAGCAAAATCTTTCAAGCAGTATAAAATTACAATGTGATTATATTTTAGTTTTCTTCTAGTAAATGATTACGAAAAAACAGTGTTTGCCAATACCTTTACAAGAAATAACATTACATAGTGCGGGTAAAAAAAAAAAATGATTCCCAAGAACCCACGTGCATTCGTAACTAAGCAACTTGTTATAGATTAACAAAGTGTAAGCAAGCAAGGCAGTTTTCTTATTGGCAGGCAGCACAATTTGCGGTTACAAAGATAGGGTTAATTATTTTACTATTTATCTTCAAAAGTCTCATAAAAATCTTAAAAGAATCACAAATCTAAACTTTTATATAAAAATCAATCATATGTATTTTAAATCCCCAGAATACATATCTATCCATCAGCAATTCTTATGAAATCATATCAGGAAGCTGAGGGCAAAAATGAGTACAAGAAATTAATCATCAGCAGTCCAGCCTCAGTGAGGGTCACATCAGCCAGGGCTGCCATTGTTCTTGCTCCTTGACCATAAAAGGCCCCTAGCTTAACTATTTCAAAGTGTGCCTTTCTGAACTTCAAATTGGTCCCTAAGATTTTTTTCACATCAGAGCCAGTAGCAGAAATATCCTAACCTAGCTTCACTAACAATTTATTTTTCCAAATGCTTTCTAAGGGTGGTGGTCATGGCTGACAATCTATGTCTCTGAGTTCTTTCCTAGGATGGTGACTGAATCATTAATCTGCTCCAGCAGCAATGCCTGAATGAGATCAAGCATTATTATATCGAGTGCCGGAGATACTGTCCAGTGAGGGGCTGGAAGCCCCCTTAGAGTTTTCATACAATTCTTAGATTAAGAGGGATGGAGGACAGCAAGCAGAGCAGACTCTGTAACAGCATCAAGTCCTCGGGCCATGCCTGTTCGAGGCAAACCCTTCGTGGCTGTGCTAACCAGTGGGCCACATTCCACTAGTTCTAACACTATTTGCCATTCCTCCTTCCCAGCTCTCAGCAAAGGCCAGAGTCAGAGACCACCTCAGAGCCGGCCCTGCTTGGCCCACATAGATTGAAGTATGTAGGGAAAAATGAAGGCTTTAATTGAAAATGTTCCAGACTCCTACTGGACCGTGTGCCCAGCAAGGATGACATCTTGCCTGTACTTCTATTTTTCTCACTGTAAAGTTAGTTGTTTGTTTGGAAACCCAAAACTTATAGAGAAGCATGGGCAAGAAGGCAGAGTCTAACCCTGGATCTCACAGCATAGCGTTTTCCAATGGAAAAATTCTCTCCACAGGGTTTTATTTATATTTACATATAATGACGTGAAATTCAATCTAATAACATTTTCATTTTGACAATAAAGAAAAGATAAAATCCCCTTCGATGTTTGTCCCTTTTAGGCACAAGGAGAAAACATTAAACTCAAGTGGTATCCACTAATTGATGTGTAAACTACAGTCTTTGTGCCACTGGGTTCAAATTATACAGCTGTCAGGAAAGAAAAACGGAGGGTGGTTTATATTGACTAACATGTAACACCGGTGGATCATCCCACTTTAAATTACTCCTGTGCTAGAACACATTCTCCTTAACACACCCTGCAAGCCGCTATTCTTTTGTATCACAATATTTCAGCAACACTGCTATGGTTTTAAGGTTGGAACCCGCCTACATCGCTGATGGAGAAGGGTTTCTTCAGAAAGTCGCATCCTCCTGTCATACTGTGATGCACTGTTAAAGAGCAGTGTCGAGACAGGACGATGTGCTGGAGCTGGAATGCAGCGCTAAAGGAAAGGTGGGTTGGCTGGGAGGATGGCTCAGCTGTGGACAGAAAGTGAGCTCAGACAAGTCTTCATACGGCTCACATTCCAGACTGCATGAGCACAGTAAAGCCAGACACGAAGAGAGACACACCTTGCCTTTAAGTCCCCTCTCCTAACCCTCATAACGGTCTTTCCTGTCGAGGGAGCGGACGGGCCTTCTTGGTGTGGCTCACAAGAACTCCCAAGAGACTCATGTCTCTGCTCCTGTTGGCTTTCAGGACACATCTACAAGGATTTGCTTTCCTCTGCCCAATTTACACAGTCTGTGTCCTAGAAGGATGTGTGCACCACAGACCCACAGACGTATATCAGGGTCCTTCCAACCCAACCCTTACTGTAGCTGCATACCTAACTCGGCTCAGCCCCTACAAAGCTTTGTGGTCTCACAGTTGCCC
>JADRCD010209594.1:3694-25032 GCA_019843815.1 Montemys delectorum | reverse complement strand
CAAGAGAAGAAGGAATTTAAACACAACAAAAGCTCATGTTAGTGCATGTTGGGGTTAAATTTACTCTGCATGCTGAAGGAGGAAAGACTGTAGAGCAACTGAGGCAAAATGTCCTGGATCAAAATGGAAATGTTCTATTAGGCAAAAGGATGCTGTCAATAGGATAAACAGCAACCAGCAGGTTGGGAAGAGATTTTTACCAAACCCTATATCCGATAGAAGGCTAATATCCAATATATACAAAGAACTCAAGAAGTTAGACTCCAGAGAACCAAATAACCCTATTTTAAAAATTGGGTACAGAGCTAAACAAAGAATTCTCAACTGAGGACTATTGAATGGCTGAGAAACACCTAAAGACATATTAAACATGTCTTTAGTCATCGGGGAGATGCAAATCAAAACAACACTGAGATTCTACCTCACACCAGTCAGAATGGCTAACACCAAAAACCGAGGTGGCAGCAGATGCTGGTGAGGATGTGGAGAAAGAGGAATATTCCTCCATTGCTGATGGGATTGCAAGCTGGTACAGCCACTCTGGAAATCAGTCTGGAGGTTCCTCAGAAAAACCCGAGGACCCAGCTTTAGCACTCCTGGACTCCACTATGTTCATAGCAGCCATATTTATAATAGCCAGAAGCTGGAAAAAATCCAGATGTCCTTTGACAGAGGAATAGATACAAAAATGACATACATTTATAAAATGGAGTACTACATAGCTGTTAAAGACCATTGTTTTTATGAAGTTCTTAGGTGGGCAAATGAGTGGAACTAGAAAATATCGTCCAGAGTGAGGTAAACCAGTCACAAAAGAACACATGGTATGCAATCACTGATAAGTGGATATTATCCCAAAAGCTTGGAGTACCCAATATACAATTCACAGACCTCCTTAGAAGAGGGAATAAAACACTCACAGAAGGAAACATGGAGACAAAGTGTGGAGCAGAGACTGAAGGAAAGGCCATCCAGAGACTGCTCCACTTGGGGATCAATCCCATATACAGCCACCAAACTGAGACACTATTGTGGATGCCAAGAAGTGCTTGCTGACATGAGCCCTGATATAGCTGTCTTCTGAGAGGCTCTGCCAGCGCCTGACAAATACAGAGGATGATGCTTGCAGCCAGCCATTGGACTGAGCACTGGGTCCCCCAATGGAGGAATTAGAGAAAGGACTGAAGGTGTTTGCAACCCCATAGGAAGAACCATATCAATATCAACCAATGAGACCTTACCCCTCCCAGAGCTCCCAGGGACTAAACCACCAACCAAAGAGTTGGTGGAACATATGGAGCAACCCATTGCTCCAGCCTCATATGTAGCAGAGGATGGCCTTTTCAGGCCATTGGGAGAAGTAGCCCTTGGTGAATGAAGGCTTGATGCCTATTCTGGCTGGGTTTGTGTCTCAGAGAAAGGAGCTTCAGGTGAGGAAATGCCTCCATGAGATCTAGCTGTAAGGCATTTTCTCATTTAATGATCAAGGGGGAAGGGCCCCTTGTGGATGGTACCATCCCTGCGTGGATAGCCTTTGGTTCTATAAGAGAGCAAGCTGAGCAAGGCAGAGTAAGCAAGCCAGTAAGTAACTTCCCTCCATGGCCTCTGCATCAGCTCCTGCTTCCTGACCTGCTTGAGTTCCAGTTCTAACTTTCTTTGGTGATGAACAGCAGTGTGGGAGTGTAAGCTGAATAAACCATTTCCTCCCCAACTTGCTTCTTGGTCATGATGTTTTTGCAGAATTAGAAACCCTGACTAAGACAATGCCCCAGTGCAGGGGAATGCCAAGGCAGGGAGGAGGGAGTGAGAGGATGGGGAGGAGGAAGTGGGTGGGTAGGTGGGGAAGTACCCTCATAGAAGTAGGGGGAAGGGGAACAGGATAGGGGGTTTCCAGAGAGGAAACCAGGAAAGGGGATAACATTCAAAAAGTAAATAAATAAAATATCCAATAAAAAAAATAAAAGATGAGATTATGGGGGGACAAAAAAGAAAAAGAGAAAGAAACGGAAATCTAGACTTTTGAGACCATGGAGACTAACGTGGTAGCACAACCGCAGTACAATCCATGATGGGGCAGCAGCCACAGTACAACCTATGGCAGAAAAGCAGCTGCAGAACCGAGATCTTTGTACTGTGTTACTGAGTTCCTAATGACTGTCAACAGCTGGAACAAAGCCTTAAGTCAGCAGAAGAGACATTTTGAAAACTTCTCCAAGAACAGAGTCGGCTATCAAAGAGTCTCAGAATATCTATAATGAGAGGAAAGGAACTGTGAAGAAAGAAAACATCTTTGTGAACAACAACAAGGGTAATGATTCTTACTTGTGATTAACGCCCGTCAGGCCCTAAACAAGCATTCTTTCCTTCCAGTTACTGAGTCACATGGCCACTGGCAGGAACTGTTATCACTTCATTTTCTGCAGAATGTTTCAGAAACTTGAAACCACCCCTGCATTCCCTGTGTGAATACTCCTCAGTTTTAAACAACCACGAAGTGTTTGCTTCCCAAACTGAGTGCATTTGATGGCCTTGGTGGTGCGATCCATCACACACTGTTTAGCAGAGAGAAGAGGGATGAGAAGGACAGAAAGGTTACTAAACAAAAGCCCACAGTGATGGGAGATGTTACTGTGTAACACAGGAACATCATTTGCATTAGCGGTGAGGCAACATCTCCTGCTTTGGACTCTTGGTCGTGCAGTTTAGTCACACAAACAGTAAAGCATCCAAAAGAGAATAAGCTATAATGCTGAGAATGGTGGCATTTAAAAATGTGACCAGATTTGGTCTTTTCTGCATTACTGACCCTCACAAAGCATATTGTCAATCTGTCTGAGAGTACAAGGCAAACAGTACTAAGAAATTATCTGAAAATATATGTTCCATATTCTGTCCTCATTTAAAACAAATCAATTTCTAGAATCAATGTGCAGTGTGTGTTACTGCTGTAATAAATCTTTAATATTTGAAGGGTTATTTAAATCAAAATGCCTATTTTATGTGAACTTTATAGTTGCTTAATATCATCTTATCTATACCTAGTTAAGGGTGTCACTAATAATCCAGATCTCAACTCCAGGTCCCATCAGTCAACACAGCAGAACCCGTCTTCCTGAATGGTACAGGACTAGCCAATCTGGCTTTGTCATTGCTCCAACACCTTCAATCTTACATACCAACAATTTAAAGAGAAGTGTGCCTTTTGCCACTAAACCAACAAAGGAACTTTGTTTCGATCAGGGTGATTATCACATTGCTCAGTCTCTTCTTGTACTGAAAGCTAGTTTTCATAGGTAACCATAGCTCCTTAGCACACAAAAGATAGATTTTTGCCTAGAAGGAACTTGAAATCCAAGCTACTCAGTTTTCTAACTTGGACCAAGTTAAGTATGTATATCTTATAACAGACACTAGCCAGAAATGCAAATTATTTCTACAAAGTCCTAATCCTGTTCTCAATCCCTTGAGATACAATCCTTTACCCTTCATTCCTCCCCTCCATGTGGTTCTACAATATTATTGCATAATTTAAAAACAAAAAAAAGTAGTAAAGCTACTTTCAAAACCACTTTCAGAGTCCTAAGAGATGACACAAAGGTATGGATAGGAGCAGTTTTCTAATTTAAAAGGTCAGGTGGTTTACTTCTTTCAGAAAATGTAGAGCTCCCAGGATGCTGTGCTCAAAGCCGGTTGGCCCAAGGCTATGTAGTACTATACCCAGCTTCATTCTGAAGCTGAGATTGGCAAGCCATACACATTCAGAGGGTCAAAGAAATCTAGGAAACCTTAATCACCCTTCCCAACATGATTCTGAGAGCACACTTACTTTTCACAAAAAACTAGTTGCGACATTTGGTCAAGTGATGAATATGGAAAAATCAAATATACTGGTCTACTCTAGCCATGGATATGAGCTTGATCTCTTCTAATAATGTTTAGAACGAGTTAATAGATAGATTCCAGAAGCCACTGATGTCAGGTTTTTTCTAAGGTGTCTCTGTCCCCTGTCATTGGTATTTGATTCTTGCTTCCATTCCACACAGCAGCTTCAGTTGCTTTTCAAATCTCGAGTTATCATCTTATCAGCAAAGTTTGTGGTTTGTACAATGCTTATTAGGGAAAAATCAAGTACCTTACTAGAAAAAGTGAGTACTATCCTTATTTCCTTCTAGGCTGTGAATCAAGAGACACTTGTACCAAAGCCACAGCAATTATTTCCAGATTCTAAGGCTAACCATTTGAGATTCATTTGAGAATCTGATGTAGACTACAGTCTACATCCAAACTCAAGGCTCAACACCAAGATGTTAGCTTGCTTTAACAAAATGTCAAATTTCCCTTTATTTTATAATTTCATAGATTATATTTTAAAGTTCAAAAGTAGAGATCATAGGTATAACTTTTTTTTTTTGCTGTTCATCTAATAGTTATCTTTTATGGAAGACTCACTCTAAATCTACAAGAGGAAAGCTAGTAATAAATGAATCTCAACAGTATCTTTTGAATCTTGTCCCAGGTTACAATTACACTGACAATTCTCTTATAAACATGTGTAAAAACTTTAATAAGTAGACTTTGAAATCACTTATATGAAGATAGTTTGCATGCACCATACCTTGTATACTAATTATAGATCCTTTCTCAATTTTGTGAGCAGGGAAGCATCCTATATCGACTTTTCTTTAATAGCTGTCAACAGATATTCCATTAATCAAAACTAAAATCCACTACAAAGTATGAGAAATGTGAAATGAAATTCTCATCTCTCTGCTGAACATACATTCTCTTGGCTATCAGTATTATTCAAATAATAATTAGAACCAATAGAAAGTCAGCATTTTTCCCAGTCCCTTTCTGTTCACGTAGAAATCTGCAGAGTTTGAAGGTTAGCAGAACTCACTAATGGTGCAATTTGGAAGTAATACTAGACTGAACAGTCTATAAACATTGCAGTTAAACTAGCAAATTATTTATAGTGATTAATAAATCACACTAGAGCTACTGAGAAACCTACCAAAGAAATGTCTGAAAAGAGGAGGGTAACAAAGCAAGGTTGTAGAGAGGCACATGATTTTGACAAAAGACAACATATATCACTTTCTCCCAGGGCCATAGAACTGTCTTTAATTAACGGAGGACAATTATCTGCCTTTCATTAAACTGCTGTCACCTGCAAGGGGATGTTATATGCCAGGTTGTTGGAGGAGGATGTCAAATTCTGTAATGACTTCATAGAATAGATTCAAATAAGAAAGCCACAATTTAGTCTCCATGTGTCTAGAGATGAGCCTGGTCTTTGTAAGACCCCCAAAGTTGGCTGAGCTGACGACTGTTCTTCCAAACCTAGACTCTCTCTTTTACTTCCAGATTCCAACTGCAAGCTAAAACTCTTTCAGTTCAAATTAGATTTAGGAGCCTTGGGGATAGTAGAAACTGGCCAGCTGATCAGGTCAATGTCTTTTTTCAGACTGTGTGAACTGTTTGAAAACATTATTTGCAGGGCTATAATCTAACACCCAGAGCTCTTTAATCATAACATTGTAGTGATCTCAGAGATAACAATCGTGCTGGCAAGCAAGTTCCAATTAACTTAATTTCCTCACAGTGTAAGTATCAAAATTAAAGACTGAATTTTCAGATGTTTTGACTCTTTTGTAATACTGCTTTCTGAACCAACATACAGATTTTTTAAACTTATTTTATCATAGTGTTATATAAAATTGCCTTATTTAAAATAATATTTTGTCCCACTTAGGAAAAAAAAACAGGACTCCAAAGTTATGTTTTGGTCAAAAAAAAATTGCAATTTCCTTTTTCTAGAGAGAGGAGTTTTGGGCTAATAATTTGTTTTGATTTTGTTATTGTTAGAAGGAACAGATGCTAAACATCTTTCAAAAGTTTGAATGCATATACAAGCTATTTCTGAAACAAAAGTATAAAATGAATCAAAACTGTGGCTTTTTTTTATTTTAGCAACCTTTGTTTCCGTCTGGACTTCTTTCTCCAGTAGCAGACGAATGCACTAATTTCCTGAATATGGAAAATGCCAGCATTGAAGCCGAATAAAATTGAGTTTAAGATAATTATACTAGATTCCATCAAAGCAACTTGGCACACATCAAAATTCAATTCCAGTTAGCTGATGAGATTTCAGCAGACTGTTTAAGACACAAGAGAACAAACAAAAGGGGAGAGATGCTGAAAACAGTGTCACTACTGTCAACGAAAACACAGAGCACAATACCAAAAGTTTCCCTATAAGCAACGCCAAGGCCATTAAGTCTCTCACACATGCTTATGTGTGCGCAAATGTGAAAGGCTAATAAATTATGGCATATTTCAAATTTTCAAATCCCCTGTATAGATTTATTGCATTACACCGACTGTGGAGCTGTTTGTTAGTAAACACTGAAGCTGCATAAGATGACACCCACTGGAGCACTGTGTAATGAAAAGTAAACCTTTCGAAAATGCCATGCTTGGGAGGTCACTGTCCTTGTTTGAACTCCTTTAAGCAGATCCTTAATAAGTGTCAGTGATCATAGAAGGAACGGTCCAAATTAGGCTACTACCATTGTTCAAACTTTCGAGCTAGACATGTGCACATGCCATCCACCTGGTGGAAAGGCTTCAAGTAGCGGTTTTTGGAATATATAGCTCTTATGTTTCTGATAAAGTAGAGGCAAAATGGCAACACAGAACACACCGCTTCAAACGGTGCTACAGAAGCTGGCCCAAATAGCTCTTAATTCAAAGCACATTTGATGGCTGTATTAAGTCAATCTGTGCACATAGAGTTGACAATTATACCAAATGGAGGAAGTGCTGAAATGCAGCAGACACTTGACATTTGAGATAGAAATTACGTTAAATTACTCAAGATAGCAATACCTCTCTCAACATGTAAAATCCATGTATAGATGCAAGACAGATGCATGCAGCTTCCTTCTACAGGGTTTGACATGAGATGAAAAGAAGAGAAGTGGGGGGGATGGGAGCCTTTATGAGATACATCTTACCTAAGTTGGTATTAAATTGCTTTTACCATGTCATTGCATCAGACATTCGAGAAAGATATATAAGTAGTTGGTATTTGGGAAAATAGACCTTTCAGACCAGTGCATCTGTTGTCAATTTCCTAAGTCCTCAATGATAATGATATATTACTAATTCACATTTCTACTTTTGGTTACTATCATGATCTAGATATTCTAATAACTAAAGTAAGAGTGTACCAACACTGAACAGAAAAAACATTAAGACCTGTAAGAAATGTCTCTTAGGAAGAAGGCCTGAAAAACATTAAAAAGAATAATTTTAAAGGCAATGCAAAATGACACCAAGCTTCGAATGAGGACTTCTGTGTGCTTTTTGTGTCCTGGGAAGGAATCCCATACAACATGGTAAACTGCAGAGAGCCTAATTTGAACAGCCCTGATTGCAGGTCTCTAGACATTCTTGCCTGTCTTCAAGATTTAATCACTAACATATAATGGACTGGAGGATTGACTCCCCAGAGCCTATATACCATTAGCTGTAGGCACAAAAGTGATAACATAGCTACAGAATCAGCAATCAACTGTACTTACATTTCTAACTTATGTTCATTACATTGCATTCAGGGTAGCTCATGCTTTTAATTTGTATTATATATGTCACACTCATGCTTAAGGGTCTTGCTTAGTGGATGTCCTATATTCACAGGCTTGAGCTCATCAATGTATCACACATTAGTGGCAGATACCTCATCTTCCATGTGATTATTGTCTAGCCAACTTCAAACTTCTCAGGCAATATTCTAACTGTGAGACCCAATTTGATAACCAACTCCTGCTGGTGATTTGACTCTCTTTCCCCCACTTCCTTCCTTCTCCTATCTCTACTCCTTTCAATCAAACCATTGCCCTTTGCTCTCTGCAACATGCATTGGTTTAGACAGATTATCCTCATGTATGTCCGCAAAGCTATACACATGTCTCATTTTTCATACTATCTTCCCTTATCAGCTCTGTTCATTTTTGCTGACATAAACCTCTCACAACTGCATGCCTGTACTCTGCTGTGTGGTCTTAGCAACCATTAGCCTCTACTATTCACCTTGCAACTGCCATACCTAGTGAGTACAGTTGAAAAATGAATCAGTAAATATGTATGACTTCTGTGTTCATTTCAAAAAGTAATGAGGTCAGGCTAATAGAGGTAAGACTTGCTTACTACAATGCCCTAATAAGGGAGCTCATTGGTTGCCTCCATTAATGTTGAAACTTAGTGTCTCCTTCACCACCCATCCCTATAAGTGAAATGAAACCAAGTCAGCTTTGAACATACTGACATATCAGTTAGATGGCATGGAAATATAGACCCCTACCCAGCAATATAAAAAGACTTCAAGAACAAATATTAGAAATAAGATGACTGACCAATTGAGAATCAAGATTAGATAGGTAGTTAGTTTGCTAAAGGGTAGAGGACAGTGGGCTGGGCAACGTAATTTATCTCTGTGGTAAAACGCTATTTGAGCACATAGAAGATCCTAAATTTGATTTCTAGCATCATGACAAAAACATGCATTTTATCCTTTACTGCATACAAAACTAGAAAAGAATGATATTATGTATTCCTCATGGCAATCCTCATTACATAGATATTGACTGTAAAGATGCTTTTCAAATGTGCTTGCTTTTACTGTTGACCAAAGATTTAAGTCCTGGTCTGTCTGGGTATAAGGACTGTATTAAGGGCTCAGAGCACTGGAATACTGTGAAGCTTGTAAAAAGGATGCCCAAGCCAGGGGAAAGGAGATGTTCATTAGATATCAGCTATGGTAAACTGGGCACACTAGCAGCATATCTAGGGAGAGATGCCTACCAGTGAGTGAACTGAGAGACTGGAGCTCAGGAAGAAGCTAGTACATAGCAGACGAAGCTGTGAGATGGGATGAAAGCAAAACTGTGAGTACCATGGGTAGGTTAAGTCATAGGAGGTAGTATTGGCAAATAACAGATGTGACATAAACCTCATCTGCTTCCATTCCTATTCCCCTTCTACTTAGTCATGCTGTGACATGTAAACCCCATTCAACATGTGCTTCAGCATTAGAAAAGTAAGAAACTTGATGCTATTCAATCAAATTTAAAACTATTAATTTCCTGTATTGTGCTTTTCAAGATACTCATTATGTCTGTCATTGAAGGTGTAGAACTAAAGCAAGGTAATGAGTTATCAAAGATGATCGATTGGGTGCTGGAAGACAGGTGAAGAGCCCTGAGAAGACTGGGTTGTTATAGGATGAGAGAAGCTGCAGAACAAGCAAGCTATACATTTCCTCCTGCCCCATGTCACAAATGTAGCAAATTAGCTACTATATTCTTTTCTCCTGAACCCAGCAGAATTCCTTTAAAACCCATGAGCCAGGCACTAACATGTCAGATAAGATCATTTTAGATTATACAGCTGAAATTGGGTCTTGTGGGAACATTTTCATCCTTGGCTTGAATAATATTTATGTGATTAAAGAAAATATACTGTAAAGGAAAATACATTAGGATGATACTAGGACAAAGTAAAAAGAAAATGGAGAATAATCCATTCAAGGATCTGGGTAAATGGCAAATGAAAAGAGTAAGGAACAGATATAGTTCACTTGGGGTAAAAGTAAATTGTGCCTAGATTAAAAAAGAAAAAGGAAAAAGCAGAGGAGGAAATGTTGCACAAATACTAACCAGGGAATGGCCTGGCTTAGTAAGTTGGCAGACAGAGATAGAAGGGTCACAGCAGACTGGAAGCCAAGACAAAATCCTACACTCATTAGAAAAGCAAGCAAACAGAAAAATGCATAAACATCAGGACATCTAAGTATTTGCTGGTAATTCTACCATTAAAATCAGCCTGTGCTTAATGCTGGGCCACAAATCCAGAATGGACAGTTTATCCCCTCACCAACTGACACCTTCTTAACGCATCATTCAGACACATAGATTTTTAGTTGGCTATCTACAAACATGCCTGCATGTCTCCTGGGCTTTCTACACTCTACAAGACAAAGTCCAAAGTCCTCCTTGCCACAGACACACTTTCCAGGCAGCAACTTAAAGCATCTGCCATCAACTGCAGGGTTTGGCTTTCTCACACTAAGATTCCACCATCTCCATTAAAAAAGAAAAAGAAAAAGAAAAAGCCCTGACACAGCATTATGAAACAGAGAATCCCCAAAGATGCTGTTGAGTTCATTTTTGTGTTGGATATCTATCTACTGCTGGGCATGAGGCCTACACTTAGTAAGAGCAGTTTGAATACCAAGTGAGTCTCCCTTGGAGAAAACTAATTTTTCATTTGCAACTGGTTATCAGCTGGAGCTACCTTCTAGGTTAAGGATGGAGGGTGGTGTCCACTTCTCAGCTCCAGAACCCTATCTGGTGTAGGCCCTGTCCTGTGACTTCATGCATACATTCAGCTTGCTGTGTTTTAGGGGAACTTGTTTCCTTGGCATCCCCCATCCCCTTCTGACTCTTACAATCTTTCCACCTCCTCTATGACAGTTCTATGAGAATTGATAGGAGGGATTTGACAAAGACATACCAGTTAAGGATGGAGTGTTCTAAGGTCTCTTACTCTCTGCTCATTGTCTGGCTGTGGGTCTCTATTTTTCTCATCTGCTTCAGGAGAAAGCTTATCTGAGACAGCTTCTCATCCTATTGCTTTGGTTACTGGTTATTCTCCACTCACTGACAGCAAGATCGTATCACTGAAGACAACTTAATGACCACAGAGATGTTAAACTGATAACTATCTAAACCTTCCACCCTACTGACTAGTGTTCATGGTACTGGACTGAGCAACGTCCTTAGGAGATATTTAATGGCTACTTTCCTTTAACAAAACAGTAGTATTTGGTTTTCCTTTAAGTACTGGGCCTCTCAGTCTCAGGTTCTTGGTCACCCAGGCATGCGGATGGGTTTCATCTCATGATGTAGACCTTAAATCCAACAAGATCTTGGTTACTCTCACAGCGTTGTGCCACTATTACAACAGCAAATCTAGCAGGTATGGTAGATAGAAGGGTTTGTAACTGTGTTAATGTTTATATTTCTTCTCTGGTAGCAGACAGAGTACCTTCTAGGACTATGAGCACTAGTCAGTCCCTCCTGAAGGCTCTAGCTAGTCCTAGGATAATAGGACTTCTCATTTTCATTGAATTGTATAGATGTCAGTGAAATTACCTTGCCATCAAAGTTTGTGGAGAGCAACTTGTTGGCAGTAACTTGTTATTTGGGGGTTCCCATGGGGGCTTTCTGACCACATTTCAATGATATGGATGCCATTCCTATTACTGGAAGCTACATTTTTGACAAGATATATCTATTTGGGAAACTATCTCTCCAGATATTTGAGGGTATTCATTTAGATGAACTTCATATGCGTATATGTGTTATTTTAAGAGGTTTCTACTAGGTTTCCATATGACCCCTCAAATGGTCATTTATCTGTCCCTTCCCATATTTTATCCCTCACTCCTTCTGTGCTCTGCTTCCATATTTGATCCTAATGTTCCATCCCCTGCCCCAACCTTCTTCCTTTGTGTATGTAATATGGATTTTGATTATATTGTTAGGATTCTTAGGTGTACATGTGTGTCTTTGTGTCTGTATGTGCTTCTCATACTTTTTCTTTGGCCCTTTATCTTCTGTTCATTTGCTTTGTCCTATTTCAATTTGTTGGTTTTGTTCTTATTTTTTTACTATTTCATAGCTGCCTGTTTGTTTTCTACTGTGAGACCACAGGGGAATAGATCCAAATGGAAAGAGAGTGAGGAGAAACTAGAAGAAGTTGGGAGAGGACAAATCATGATCAGGACATTTTATATGAAAACAATATGTTTTCATATAAATGTTTTAAATAAAAGAAAAATGAATAAAACAAGACTTCAAAACCTGGAGAGATGGTTCGGTAGTTAAGAGCACCAAAACCAAGAGAAGAACAAGGTTCAACTCCCAGCACCCACATGGCACCTCCAGCCATCTATAACATCAGTTCAAAGGGATATAACACCCTTTCTGGCCTCCTTAGATAGCAATCATGCACATGGTGCAAATCCATATATGTATGCAAGCAAACACTCATAAAGTAAAAAAATAAACAAATCTTAATACAAGGCTTCTAGCTATTCTTGTTGTCCAGAGATCTTCCTTGGTCCTAACAGCTAATAATCCCCCTCCAAATAAATATCAGATCTACTATAAGAGGCAGTTGACATTTATGATATGGTTCATTTGCTATCGTGTGATATACATTTCCTTCTTCACTGACTTGATTATCATTTTTGTTTAAATAACTCTCTTCTCCATCTGTTCATTTCTTCAGAACATGGGAAGAATACATAGACAGAGAAATCATAAAATCATAGATTTCATAGAACAGCTGATCTCACACAGCATCATCTATGGGAAGGTGCTCTACAGCATATTTAGTAAAGTGAGTTCAACTGAGGAAGCATTTACTCAAGCTCCATGTGGCTTAATCATAACTAATAATTTTGATACATATTAAAATCATCCAAGAAGAGCCTTGGAAAAGAGACAAAAACCACAAAGGGCTTCTTAAAATATTAGTGTAAGGAAGTCCCTTGAGAGAGCTTCCTTACCATCTAGTAAGTATACGATATTTACTGGCAAGTTTCAAGGGCAGCTACCCATCCCTAGGACAACAGAGCTTTATCATATGTAGATACTCCAGATGTCAAACTTTTACCTGCCCTGCAAGACCAATATTCACTGAAAGAATATTCTGAATGATCCCAGTCAAGTAAAAAAGATGGTAATTCAGTTCTAGCTCCACCTCCCCCACAACTCTGTGGAGTCACATCATAATCACACACCCTCTACTTTCCATGAAGGAATAGATGAAGCTGCCTTCTGGGAACTCAGATGTGACATACACAATATGCCTCCCACCACAGGATCCACTACTCTGGATGTGACTCCCATTTGAGAAATTGTTATATCTGACAGTAAACTCCTCAGTGTATCTCTTCCTACAAAACCAGAATATTTTGTGCGAAGTATCAATTTCCTCAACTTTTTTCTATAATGTAAATCCTTCTCAACATCAATTAAATGCACATACTTCAATGTCTTCAGATTTTTCTTTGTCCTCATACTTTTACATTTGGGTTTTTTTTTGTTTTACTATGCAGTGGTATACCTTTTTACACTACCACTAAATATGATGAGCATTTGGCAAAAAGATGAGTGCTGTGTTAATTATTAAATGTCTCTTGACCAGACAATTTTATATATCTTATTCCCAGTCTCCAAAGTCCTTAAATAAAAGAAAATACTAGACCTATGAAAAATTATGTCTGTGTACCACAGAGATGCTGATTTGTACAGCAAAAACTTTCCATAGTTGCATATTAATAGTGAAAATGTTTGTCAAAGCTGTTATGCAAAATAATTATATTATCTTAGCTACTTCTGTATGATGAAAATATGAGTCATACTGGGATTTTAGTAAAAACTGTGATTCTTTCCAACAATATGTTCTCTTGTTGCCTGTACCCCTGGAGAAAATCACAAGTACAGCTGGAGTCAGCCCAGTAACTACCGAGGCGGCATAGGAAACCCAAGTGAGTGCACCAACTTTCTCCTATTCTTCATCAACACCATGGAAAGATCATAGGCATCAGTGGTGGAAAAATGATTTCTAAGAAATATTAAGGGATTTTTAGGCAAGGCTTTCTTGTCTCCCAGGGGGCAAGGTGATGTCTCCTATAAAGGGGGACACTCCACATCCAGCACCATTTGTGTCCTATTAAAGTTGTTTTTATTTTTGGAGAGTCATAAAAACTGGTTTTATATTATCCACATTAAGATCAAACTAGCTTGCTGCTGAGTAAAATTCATAAAAGAAAGGCTCTCTGGAATTTTCCTCTTTGCCTTGTTACACATTGGACTTCAGGCCTTCAGTGGCACATGTAGTTGAGAAATTCTTTTTATAAGTCCCATAAAAGGGGCTGGAACATGGTGCCCCAGACTATGATTAAATAGGTCTGGTAGAGGTTCCAGATGAGAAGCACCGAGTATGGCACAAAGGTGTAGCTTCTTTCCCTTGCTCACTCACTGACTATCCTCTCTGGGCAAGCAAGAATGGCATCTGGACTGTCTAATAACAAAGCTGAGAAAGGAAATTCTAATTTCACTCCTTTGAATTATATGAGTCCTGAACTTATGTTGCCCATGCCCATGCCCATGCCCATGCCCAGAGCTGTGCCTGGCTTTACCACCTATCAACTTTGTTTTCCATCTATCTTATAGGAAGATCCTTTGATACTCTACATTTCCACAGAACTTACACAAAGCCATGTGAATATCCATGATTTCTAAAGAACTGCAACAACAGGTGCAACACCACTTGAAACAGTGGCACAAACCAGTGATCCCAACCTTTGGGAAGACTCTGGGCTTTCTAAGACATTCTTTTCAAGCACTGTATACAACACACACACACACACACACACACACACACACCACTACCACTGACACCACCACCGACAACAATAGCAATGAGAATTCTACTACCACCAACAGCAGGGTACCAATGCTTAACCTCTGCTCATTTTCTAAGAACAAGAAAAAAGAAACACTTTAAAGCAGGGCATGATAGAGAGAATGGCCCAGAAAAGGGCACTTCTCAAGATATCATTCAGCCCCCTAAAACAGGAGTTTTAGATACTCTACAGCCAGAATTTTTTGTGAGCAAGTATAGCAGTTTTGTAGAATAGTAATAATGATGATGGTTAATAATAATAATAATAATAATAATAATAATAATAATTTAAAAAATGGCAGTTATGGGTAACCTCAATTTTACAATCACTACAAATACTATGTATGTATACAAATTATGTAGAAGCAGTATGATTTGCTTAATTCAAAATCACTACAAACACAAACCAATGGTTGTGCAAAAGAAATACAACAAAGTATTTAGCAGAACACACAGAAACACTAAAAAAAAAATCTGTTTAGATACTTCAGATGAAAAAAGATGCATTAACGACACCTTTGACAATATGTAAGTCTCAGTAGGAATGTGTTTTTGTCTAATCCTTTCTTCCAAACTATCCTTGAGGCTGGCATGTAGAAAACTGACCACATAAATTGCAACTCAAATGTAAACAAAATGTAGAGAAATAAAGAACACATGTCTAAAGCATATTTTCTTGACCCTGTCCTACTGAAAATGTGCTTATTTCCTGTTCTTTGTTTAATCCATCACAATCTGCTAGCATCTTTAGTTCTATTATCTAATGCTTAGTCTACATGAGACTGTCAGTTTACACACACACACATAGAAATAGAGATTAGTGAGGTCTTGTTACTGTCACCTTTTAAAAGTAGATGTTTACAGAGCTTAAGATTCTAAGTTGTTAAACAATAGTTTCATTTCCTTCCTACTAACTTAAGAGTTACTTTTGGAAATAAAGTAGTAGGCAAGATCAGGTAATTCCCATAAGCAGGATTAATTGCTTTCAAATTGAAAAATATATAGTATATATAGTAGCAAGCTTCATATTTTCCTTGTTGGTATATTGCTAAGAAAATGAGTGTGACTGAAAGAATGACACTATGGTGAACTAACAGTGAGTGGAGGCAGTCACAACATCAAATACAGAAAGCCACTGAACATCTGTCAGAGCATTACCTAAGACAAATATCTAAGAAAGAAACAAGGAAGGCAATGATGGGTTACAGATCTATCATATATGGAACTGATGATAAATGTGGTGCGCGCGCGCACACACACACACACACACACACACACACACACACACACACACACCAAGCAGCCTCATCCAGAAAGCTGACCCTGAAAAACTAAATATGAAAGGAATGTCTTGAAGCCACATACCCTGGTGGAGTGAAGACCAGCAACACTAAAATTATAGGAGAGTAGGGTTTTCATAGCATATGAGTCTAAGCACAGTTAGTGGTCCTGTGCTTTGTCAAGTATGAAAAATGAGCTCTGGATTTCACCTCACTTGTAGTTCTCCATAGCAAGATGTCAGGAAGGAATGGAGGTAGCATGAAGTTATGTTTCAAAGTACTAGTAAAGACATCGAATGATATTTCTGAATGGAGGAATAGAGAGAGCTGAAACTTGGATTCCTCATGATACTAAAGAGTCATGGCTTTTCCTTTAACCTTTACTACAGGAACAAAGAAAGGCCACAAGAAACTCAGCCTTCCTATGCAGCAAGACCTTGGTCAAACTCTTGACACTGCCACTAGCAACTTACTAAGGGCCAGTCAGAGCCTCCCAGGCACTCACTGGGCCAATCTCCTTCCCCCCAAATATTAAAATAGTTATTGAGTCAACAACTACAACACATGTTTCCTTGATCTTCACAGGACCATCTTCCCTCAGATCTGTGACCAAACATCACTCTCACCACTCTCTAAATATCAAACACAAGACATCACACCTCAGGGAAAGTCTTCCTTGTCCTGGTTTTCTTTCCTATACAGCTCATGCCTACATATGAAATTATATAGGCTCATGCATTTACTTCTTTACCACAGTTAGTATTTCTAAGAAAAACTCAAGAATTCTTTAAGCAATAGAACAATAAACACTAAACTAACAAAACTTACTGTCAGAGCCAGAGAGCTATTTAAACAAGTAAACACACTTTGCTATAGGAGGCAAAGAACCTGAATTTGGTCCCTGGAACAAACAAAGGTAGAAGGAGAGAATTAACTCCACAAAGTTTCCCATCCCCATGCCTCTGTCTTTGTCTCTGTCTCTTCCATCACTATCCTTTAACATCTTGTGGTTGTTTTCCCATTTATCATTCAAAGATATAATAGCCTGTTTATTTTTTCTCTTAAAATGCTGCCTAATATACAACTTAAACTAGATTTGAAATTTCTCCCATTCAGAGTTTTGGGCTATTGCTAAACTATACTCTTCCCAATGGGATGAAATCTAACACTGAGGAGGTGGGAAGAGATGACTGTATCTGCAGCAAGTACAACTTTGACTCGTTAGGGGTCTACGCTTCTTCCAACTTGTTTCCCATACACACTATCAATTCATTGTCTTGTCTTTTTTTCCTCCTGTGGTTTCTTGTGCTCTCCTATCCTTTCTTTGTTCCTCCCTTACACTCCTCTTTGGTAGCTAAGCCAGCAGTAGCACCTACATTTAAAATAATTCTTCTTTAGTCTTTGAAAATTGAACACACAGAATTCATTTTGGGAACAGGAGAATGAAAAATCACCAGTTACAGATGGCTCAGCACATGTTCAGGGCTACAATCACCAGAAACATGGTTGTCTCCATGGTCACTCTGTGCCCTTTTCCTTGTCTTCTATAGGGAAAAGGCAGACCTCACCTGCTCCTTTTAGCAATTAATCATGCAATCACTGCAGTTTAGAAGAAGTCTAAATCTTAGAGATCTCCCCCATCAGTATTTTCAGTTTATAAATGAGGAAATAAGAGCCAAGAAGGGTTAAGTGTCACTTGTTGGGGGGGGGGGGGGTGTGTCACAAAAGTTACGAGTTGACAGGATGTAGGCACCAAGATCATAGACCAAAACTCTTAGGATTGATAGGAAAGTCCAAGAAATCTTATATGTTTCATCCATAGGCGAAGAAAAGGCAACTGGTCAAAACCAAACGTTTAGAAATGAGATGGGTACTTCAGCACAGATACATCTACTAAAGCTTCTATATAGTTTTCTCCTTTTGCCCCTCACAGACAGAGCAGCCTATGGTGAGTAAGGAACTAGAATGCTAGATCATTACACTGAGATGTTTTCTTGTTATTTTTACTTTTCTAGTTGTTCTAGTTTCTCCTATCTAATAGCTTTCAGTGTAACATCTTAGATACGCAGCAGCTATTCCACGATGTCGACCTCTAACTCCGGCCTTTCTGTAATCGAAAGCAGCTGATTTTAATGTGCCTGTGCTCCAGTGTGAAGGGGGCTCAGGCTGCATTTGAGTGCAATCAGGTTAAGATTGGCTCCAACAGGAGAAAAATCCATACATATGTTGAAAAGATCTGAAAAATGCCTGTATTTCCAACCTGATTACGACTTACATTTTTGCATGGTTTGTCAAAGCAGATCACTAAAATCAAATCAAGATGGAAAAGGGGATAACGTGGTTTTCTTCTCCATTCTTCCTGTAATCAGCATGACCAGCTGAAGAGAGGGACTTTCCCCCACTCTCACCTGCGGCAAGGTGGGACTCTCCACTAGAGGTTAGGCCAATTTTTAGCAACTGCTGCTCATGTTCCACAATTAATTTCCTAGTTCTTATAGCCTATATTTGTAATTAGAAGTCGTTTTATTATAGAGCTCTTAATTTCTACTAATTTAGCTTATTTGCCTTTAAATCAAACAATAAAACAAGTTCCAGCATATCTTCGAACCCTGTTATAAAGACATGAGCGTTTGCTATTTGACATTTAGACAAGAAAAAAAATCATGCTAGTAACTGAAAATTAGATAGCTACAGAGATTAGAACAGTGCTTAATGGGAAAAATATGGTTAAAACCTAAATAAAGTTTATGCTATAGAATCTATCTCTGATTCATATTTCTGAAGGAAAAAAATAACCTAGCAAATCAGGCTTTAGCAATTTTTTGTGGCATAATTTATCAGAAGAGTCAATCATATACCATTAGGATGGTAACTGTTGGTGGCACAAATAATGCTAATGTAATAGACATTATGGTTAACAACCTACCCGTTCTCTAGAAAATTCTCAATCATGACTAAGGCCGGACAAATAAAAGGCTGTAAAGGATAGAGGGGTATCGGGGCTCTTATTACACATAAGCATGTGTTTGTTTCCAGAATATTTTCAGTTTAATTTTTGCTATTAACGTAAACCACAATTGCAGGACCATGTTGCTTGAAAAGGAGTGGGGGAGGGGCTAGCTATATAAACAATATACAACAAAGGAAGTCTTTCTTCTCAATACCTGAATACCTTGGGTTTGCTTTTAGGCGAAAGGTTGCAGGTTAAATGCTCTCAGCTATCCAAGACATGGCTTATTAGCTTTGTAAGAAAATATTTTCTTATATTTTGACTGAAAAATACCCACTTAGAGTGAACAAAACCATCCTTGTTAGTGAAAAGCAGACCCAAAAAAAACTTTGTTTCAAAGGCCCAGTAAACGAAAAGCAAGACTAATTCAAGAGGAAAAGCTGGCTCCTCCACAGGAGCTTCTGAATCTGGATCTAATCGTCCTCAGAGGCCTGCTGGAGTCTTCCAGTCTTCAGAGTTTCGTCTTTCTCCATGGATCATAGACACTCTCTATGATGCAGCAGAATGCGGATAGAAGCCCACTTTAAGCAGCTATGTGGTTTCTTTCTGGGCTTGAGTTCAAAGGTTGAGAAGTTATAGTGGGTGAGGGGCGACGAGGGCAAACAAAAGTTTGGATAATTTTAAAGCCACTTTTCCAAAAACAACTTTCCTTTTGCTGTTGTTTTGTTTTGTTTTAATTTGTGCCCTTAAAAAAAAAAAAAAAAAAAACTCAGTTGCATCTGTGGCAATATGGCTTTGGCCAGTGATATAGTAAGTATCAACAAGTGATTACTGCTTTACAAAGCACACTAGCATTGTGGAAATTCCATAGGAACATGCTGGATGTCTCAGTAGTATGCTTGCTGCACTGTTATGAAGAGCAAAGTTCGAATACCCAGCATCTACATACAAGTCAGGGACACCAGTAACTCTAGCCTTGCAAGAAAGTGCACAGAGACAGAGGGTCCTAGTGCCTTGCTGGCCAAACAGTCTAGCCAAATTAATGTGTTCCAGGTCAGTATGAGACCATGTCTTTAAAAGGTTGAAAACAATAAAAGGAGATGCCTAATGTTGCCATCTGGCTCCACATGTACACACATGTACACATACACATACATGTCATAAACACACATGTATTCACAAACACATACACACACGAATTGCATTTTGATGTCCTGGTTCTCTGCTGTCCCACACACCTCACTAGGTACTCCTCTCCTAGTTTCCCAATGAGCCTAATTCGGCTATTATAGAATAATGACTGCAAATCGGTACAATCATTACAAAGAGTCAAGCACACACATACCAGTAGCTGGTTTCTACAAATGATTGTCAAAACAAAGAGAAAGGGCTAATTGTGGTAATATTAAGGCAGGGGTTTTTTTCTCCTGGTGTTTGGGTAAGTTTATTTTAAGTTGTCATCTTCAACTAGTAATGATGAAGATAATTTTACAGATTCTATAAACCTTCCTAATCTAAACTCTTCTTAACTGAAAGTTGGCTCCTTCTGAGCAACATCTGCAGAGGCCCAATTTCACAAGAACCCTTTATTCTGGCACACTTGAAAATCCACACACAGAGACACATACACATAATTCACACTTTTAGAATTCTTATTTTCGAAAGCATATTGATACTCCTTCAAGCTATTTAAAAACTATTATAAGAACAAATGAAATGTTCAGTGTATATAAATCATAACTTAAGCATTTTGTTTCTTTAGAAGAAAAGTAGAATTTTATCTCATCTCCAATGTTATTATCAGGTTTTCATCAGAGATAAATAGCATTTATTAGGAGAAGGAGAGAGGAAGGAAAATTTCAGAAAGCAGGCAGCACATGAGTGTGATTGTTTAGACCCACCTCCTGGACAGTGCCTTATGGCCATCTTGCATCTCCTGGACTCCGCAATGGTTGGACATGGTATTGTGTCTTTCGCTGGTTTTTTAACAATCTGCCGTGTTCTGGTTTCCAGACCCCATTTAAATCCACACGTGCGGTTGTTTCTGCTACATGTTCCCCATTCACTCCAATGACCAACTTCACAACCTTCTAATAAGGATTTAAAAGATACAAACACAGACAGCAGTTGGATGTCCACTTTTCATTAGATTTTATCCATCACCTCCACCCCAAATATCAAATAGCAGGCTATGTAACCTGCAGGACCTACACTCATCTTTCTGAAACTAAAGTTGTTTAGGTCACAGAGCACTGACAGCTAAGACAAACAAATTTCTCATAAGTAATTAAAGGCATCATGCTTCCCATCTGTCATGTTTTCAAAGAAATATTGCTGGTCAGGCCTAAATGCAAAACTGTATCATCTCTAGAAGATGATCTCTAAACAGACAAAACCTAACACAGAACAGGCTCTTTGCATGCCATGATGGGAGCCAGAAGCTCACAGGCTAATTTCCTATGCCCTACTTCAAATCCATACCTGTGTTTGTTTTAAGTACTAGGAAGCAGGCGAGGAGTGTGTGTGTGTGTGTGTGTGTGTGTGTGTGTGTGTGTGTGTGTGTG
>JADRCD010209591.1:0-37423 GCA_019843815.1 Montemys delectorum | reverse complement strand
TGTACATATATACATATGTGTATGTACACACACACACTACATATACACACACACACATACATACATTTAAACAGGAATAAAAACAACAACAAACACACACACACACAAATCTATGAGTCTACTGTTGGCCATCTATTTCTGGGCATGAGTCCAGCCCTGGAGTGTAGTTGATATACCCAGAGACATACCAATAAAGAAAAATGGTTTTCTCTTTCCCATCTAGTGTCAATTACAAATAGGAGAGATACTCACATCCCTTCTCAGTGCTGGGAGTTTTGTTGGTTTGCATCTGTGTAAGTCTTGTATACACTGTTAGTTTCTCTGAGTGTATGTGTGAATCTCTTCTTTTATGTTTGGAAGATGCTGTTTCCTTGGAGTCCTTGGAGTCACCCACTACCCCTGGCTCTTAGAATCTTTCTGCTTCCTTTTGTTCATAGATTCCTGAGCCTTGAGAAAATGGGTTTGAAGACATCTCATTTTAGGCTGAGTGCCCCAAAACTTATTGCTCTCTCCATGTTGTCCAGTTAGTGGATCTCTGTGTTAATTACCATGCAAAAGGAAGCTTCTCTGGTGATCATTGGGTAATGTGCTGATACATGGGCATAACAATATGCTATTAGGAGTCACTTTATCATTATGTTCCTATAGTAGAATAATGTTAATAGGTTTTCTCCTAGGGACCATGACCTGTCTAGTCTGAGATTCTTGGCCACTTTATTGGTTTCAGGTATGAGTGCCATGATACGAAACGCTGTTATACCAGAGTGTCTTACAGGAATGTTGTTGTTGGAGGTCTCGAAGGTTGTAGCTGGACAATACTGTTGATTCCGCATCTCCTCTAGTAGGATCCAGAGCACCTTACAACATCAGGGACACTAGTCCATAGGACTGAAACTTCTAGTGGGTACCAGCTCAATTTCTTTATGTTCAATGGTATGAGTAAGTGGTGTCTTCAGAAATAAGATCTTACCATCAGGTTGTAAAGAGTTAAACAGTAGCCTTGGCAATATAGGCTTGGTTGTAGTCTGCAGTTTAGGGAAGTGGGTCTATGAGACCTGTTTGGCCAGCTGTTCATATCTATCTATCTATCTATCTATCTATCTATCTATCTATCTATCTATCTATCTATGTGTATATTTTACATATATATGTGTGTATATATATGTATGTATATATGTATATATATTCAAATATATATGTACACACACACACATGTATAATGTTAGTTGTCCTGCTCCATATTCCCTACTTTGCCTTGCTCTAGTATTTCCTTCTCCATTTAGTTCTCCTGTTCTAGTTTACTGCTTATCTCTTTATAACACTATCTTCTATTTTCTCCTTCTTTCTCACCTGATCTCTTACTAGGTACCTAACTTCTGTCATCATTCTGATTGAAACACACATTTCTAAAGCTTAAAAGCTAACATTTACATATATGAGAAAACATGTACTATTTGTCTTTTGTGGTCTGAGTTACTAACTCAGGATGAGTGTTTCAAGTTCTATCATCTGAAAATCTCATAATTCAACTTTTCTTAACTGGTGACTAACATTCCATTCTGTAAATGTACTACATTTTCTTTTTCTTTTTTTTTAAATTTTTTTTTTTTTTAAGATTTCTTTATTATTATATGTAAGTACACTGTAGCTGTCTTCAGACATTCCAGAAGAGGGCGTCAGATCTTGTTATGGATGGTTGTGAGCCACCATGTGGTTGCTGGGAATTGAACTCAAGACCTTTGGAAGAGCAGTCAGTGCTCTTAACCACTGAGCCATCTCTCCAGCCCAATCTACTACATTTTCATTAATGTGTTCATTAGTTCATGAAGACCTAGGCAGTTTCCAGTTTCTAGCTGTTATGAAGAGAGCAGCAATGAACATGGATAAGTTCTGTATAGTAAGATGTACAGTGGATATAGGCCCAAGGATGTTCTAGGCGAAATTCAAGGTAGATGTATTTTCGTTTTTTTGTGGAACCACCACACTGATTTCCATAGTAGCTGTACTAGTTTGCACTCAACAGAAAAGAACACATGTCCCCCACTTTTCTTTCTTTTATCCTCACTAGCATGTGCGGTCATATTTGATTTTATTGATGTTGGCCATTCTGAGTGGGATAAGATGAAATTTCAAAATAGTTTTAACTTGCATTTCTCAGATGTCTAAAGGTGTTAAGCATTTTGTTATGGGTTTCTTAGTGATTTGTGTTTCATTTTTGAAAACTCTGTTTTGTGATATACCTCATTTTAAAATTTGTTATTATGATTGTTACTCTTTTGATGTTCACATTTTAGTTCTTTAAACTGTCTAAATATTAACTTTCTATAAGATGTATAATTGGTATTTTTTTTCTCATTCTGTAGGCTTTCTTTTCACTCAGATGATAGTGTCTTTTGCCATACAGGAGCTTCATGAAGTCTCATTTATTAAGTGTTGGTCTTTTTTTTTTTTTTGAGACAGGGTTTCTCTGTGTATCCTTGGCTGTCCTGGAACTCACACTGTAGACCAGGCTGGCCTCGAACTCAGAAATCCACCTGCCTCTGCCTCTCAAGTGCTGGCTTTAAAGGCGTGCGCCACCACCGTCCAGCAAGTGTTGGTCTTAATGCCTGCACTGTTGGTACTCTATTCAGAAAGTCCTTTCCTGCGTCAATAACTTCTTTAGGTCTGTTCTTTACCTTTGCTTCTCTGAAATTCATACTATCTGTTATGTTAAACTCCCTGATACATGTGAGTGACTTTTGTGCAGGGTTATAGATATGGATCTATTTTCATTCTTCTGTAGTTAGCCATCCAGTTTGAGCAGCACCATTTGTTGAAGATGCTATTTTTTTTCCATGGTGTATTTTTGGGTTCCTTGTAAAAAAATCAAGTGTCTATAGATGTGTAGAATTATGTCTGGGTCCTCAATTCAGTTCCATTAATCAATATGTCTTTTAATTTCTATAGTTCTGTCATACAGCTCTAACTCTGAAATGGTGATACAATCAGTAATTCTATTATTATTTAGGATTGTTATAGCTGTCCTGGATTTTTTAAAATGTGTTTCAATATGAAATTGATTCTTTTTTTTCAACTTCTTTGAACAATTTAATTGGAATTTTAATGAGAATTGCATTGAATCTATAGGTTACTTTTTTAGGATGGCCATTTTCACGATTTAATCCAAGAGTAGGCAGGAGATCTTTCCATCTTCTGTTTTTTTCTCCCATTTCTCTCTTGATGTTATAAAGCTTTTATTATATGACTCTTTCATTTGCTTGGTCATAGTTATTCCAAGATATTTTTTGAGGCTATAGTGAATGGTAGTATTTCCATTATTTGTTTCTTAGTATGCTTGTTGTTTGTATATAGGAAGGCTACTGATTTTTCTTGTATGTTAACTTTACATCCTTCTACTTGCTGAAAGTGCTTATTAGCTATAGTTTCCTGGTTGAGTTTTAGGGCCTTTTATGTAAAAAATTCAGATCATCTGCAAAGAAGGGTTCTTTGACTTCTTTCCTATCTGTACTCCATTAATCCCCTTCAGTTGTCTTATTGCCCTAGTTAAAATTTCAAGCACTGCATTAAATAGGTATCAAGAGAGTGGACAGCCTTGTCATATTCCCAATTATAGTGGAAATGTTTTGAGTTTCTCTCAATTTAGGTTGATTTTCACTGTTAGCTTGTTGTAATTTGACTTTATTATGTTGAAATATGTTTCTTGTATCGTTGATTTCTCCAGGACTTTTATCCTGAAAGGATATCAGATTTTATCAAATGCTTTTTCTGCATCAAATAAGATGATTTTTGCATCTAATTTTTTTAACTTTTATTCTCTTTATGTGGCATTTTATGGTTATTGATTTATGTATGTTGAGCATCATGCCTGCATCTGTTGGATGAAGCCAACTTGATCATGATGGATAATCTTTTTGAAGTGTTCTTACATTTGGCATATAAATATTTGAGATTTTTTCAATTAGCATATAATTTTCTTTTTGTTGAGTATTTTTATAGTTTTGTAATCAGGGTAATAATGACTTTGTAAAAATAATTAGGAAATGTTTTCTTTAGTTTCTATTTTATGGAATAATTTGCAAAGCATTGGCATTAGTTTTTCTTTAAAAGTCTGCTAGAATTCTGTGATGAATCTGTCTTGGGCTTTTTGTTTGTTTTGCTTTTGTTTTATTTTCTTTGTTTTCTGGTTATGGAACTTTTAATTACTGCTTCTATTTCACTAGGGGATATGTGTCTGCTTAAATTCTTTATTTCATCTTGTTTTAACTTTGGTAGTTGTATATATAAAAAAATTCATCCATTTTTTTTTTTACAGCTTTTCCAGTTTGGTGGACTACACATATTCAACATGTCTTTAATATTTCCAGAATTCCTTCAGTGTTTGTTGTAAGCTCTTCTTTCGTTGATTCTTTGTTTTTGTTTGTATTGTATTGGTTTAAAGCTTAGTTTGATTATTTCTTCCCATCTACTTTAATGGAGTATTATTTCTTCTTGTTTCATTAGAGCTTTTAAATGTGTCATTAAGTTATTTGCATGAGATCTTGTTTTTTGATGTAGGTACTTAGTGCTATGTACGTGCCTCTTAGAACTACCTTAATTATGTCCAATATGATTGACTGTGTTATATTTTAATTTCCACCATTCAGTTTTAAAAAGTTTGTAATTTCAGTTTTATTAAATTTGTTGAGATTTGATTTATGTCCTAATATGTGGTGAATTTTGGAGAAAGTTTCATGCATGGGTAAAAAGAGACCATATTCTTTAGTGTTTAGGTAGTTCTCTTTGGTTTATGATATTACTTAACTCCAGCAATTTTGTTTAATTTTATTCTGGGTGACTTGTCTATTGGCTATACTCGAGCATTAAGGTGACTTATAGTCAAAGTATTAGGGTCAGTGTGTGATTTTAGCATAGTAGTGTTTCTGGTTTGAACTGGTATGCATATGTGCTTGGTGCATAAATGTTTAGAACTGCAGTATCATCTTGGTGGATCTAGTTCATAGGTATTGTCTTTCTCTATTTCTTCTGATTAGTGTTGGTTTGGAGCCTATTTTGGCAGATATTAAAACAACCAAGTCTGCTTTTTTCTCAGCTCCATTTGCTTGGAATAATTTTTCCTATCTTTCCCCCTAAGGTAATGTCTATGCTTGATGGGTAGATGCATTTCTTGGGTGCAACAGAAAGATGGATCTTGTTTTTTAATCTAGTCTGTTACCTTGTGTCTTTTTATTGGGAATTGAGACCTTGAATATTGAGTTGTTAATGAACAGAGGTTATTAATTCCTGTTACGTTTTTACTGTGGTGTTGGCTTTCCTATCCCCTCTTTTTGGTGAGTTTGATTTATTCCTCTTGTCTTCTTGGCTGTATGTAATCTTACCGTTGAACTGAAGTTTTCTTTCTTTGGTGAACAGAAATTACTTTTTTTTTTTTTAATTTAATTGTGGAAACATTTTCATTCTCCATTAACTGTGATTGACAGTTTTGCTGGGGATAATTGTTTGGGCTGGCATCTGTTGTCTCAAGAGTTTTTTGAATAGCCATTCATATCCTGCTGGCTTTTAGAGTCTCCTTTGAAAAGTCTGATATTATTCTAATGGGTCTGCCTCTATATGCATCTTTTTCTTTTTCTTTTCTTTTCTTTTTTTTTGTTTTTTGTTTTTTGTTTTGTTTTTCGAGACAGGGTTTCTCTGTGTAGCCCTGGCTGTCCTGGAACTCACTCTGTAGACCAGGCTGGCCTTGAACTCAGAAATCCGCCTGCTTCTGCCTCCCAAGTGCTGAGACACCTTTTTCTTTTTCCTTTGAAGCTTTTAAATACCACCCCCTCTTTTTTTTGTTTTGTTTTGTTTTTTGTTCTGCACATTTGGTGTTTTGATTATTACGTGTTTTAGAAAGTTTTTTTTTTTTTTCTGATCTTGTTTATTCGGTGTTCTGTATACCTCTTGCACCTTGATAGGCACCTCTTTCTCTAGATTGGGGACATTTCTTCTGTCATTTTGTTAAACATAGTTTCTGTACCTGAGTTCCTTCTCCTTTCTCTAACCCTATTATCGTAGGTTTGGAGTCTCACATTTCCCGGATGTTTCGTGTTTGGATACTTTTTAGATTTAGCATTTTCTTTGACTGAGCTATTCATTTCCTTGTCTTGTCTTGGATTCCTGAGATTCTTCCATGTCCTATAATTCTTGCCTTTGAGCTTTTTGTCTGACATCTTAAGTTTTTTTCTTTTTTAAAGATTTATTTATTTATTTCATATATGTGAGTACTGTCGCTGTCTTCAGACACACCAGAAAAGGGCATTGGATTCCCATTACAGATGGTTGTGAGCCACCATGTGGTTGCTGGGAATTGAACTCAGGACCTCTAGAAGAGCAGTCAGTGCTCTTAACTGCTGATGTATCTCTCCAGCCGTTAAATTTTTATCTTCCACTTTTATTTCAGTTTGTTTGGTTGTTTAGTTTTTTCTTTCTTTGATTGTTTTTGATTCATTTTCTTTGTTAATTCTTTCATAGCTTGAATTGTTTTCATTATTTCATTTAGCTGTTTGTGTTTTCACAGACTTCATTAAAGGATTTACTCATACCCTCTTTAGGGTCCTTGAACATATTCATCATTGCTATATTCAAGTCCTTGTCTTGGGTTTCAGGTAAATAACTTTTGTAGGACTCATTCCAATGGGGCTGGTAGATTCTCCCGGAGGCATATTATTTTGGTTGTTCATGTCAGTGCTGTTGCATTGGGTTCTGGGCAGCTGGCAGTATGATTTTTGAAGTATTTCTTAGGTATCTGGTCTTTTCTATATTGGACGGATTTTCTTTCCATTCTTTGGCTGCTATTGTCTACTCTCAGTCCTGTCCAAGTGTGGCAGTTGTGTGTGTGTGTGTGTGTGTGTGTGTGTGTGTGTGTGTATGTGTGTGCGCGGTGGCTTGGGGGAGTCCCTGAATCTCAGCCAAGTGTTGTGGCTCCGAGGTTCTGGAGTCACAACCTAATGTAGAGGCTTTGATTGCCTGGCAAAGGTGAGCTCTGTGCTTGGTTGCATCACAACAGAATGGAGATGGGCCACAAGGAAAGACTGAAAGGGCTGGCACATAAGGACTAGAAGGACCTTGGGGCTGTACCTGGAGGCCAAGTCCCTCTTTACCGTTTTAATGATACATATTTTTCTGAATTGTTTTAGTTGCTGAAAACCTTTGGTTATTGTCCAGGGCTCCAGCAAAGTCAGTTCATTTAATAACTGTTATTATATTTATCTATTTGTGTTTGTGTGTGTGTACGCATACACACTTACTATTACATGGGTGTGGAATGCAGAGAACAACTTGTGGGAGTTGATTCTCTTCACCATGTGACTACCAAAGATTGAATTTAGATTGTCAAGTATGAAGGCAAATGCTTTTACATGTTAAGCAATCTCCACAGTCCCTTTGAACTACTAGTCTGGAGTAAAAGCTTAGAAATTTCTAGTTCATTATTTTGCTGATGCCTCTACTTTTGCCCTCTACTTAACCATGCATTTGTGTGTTCCATATCATTTATCCTGTCTTTGCATTGATTGAGGAACCTGGTGCTCTCATTTTATTAGTTGAAATGAACAATTTAAAGACTACAAAATGGGCATTTATCTCGCATCCTAGTTTTCCATTGAGGAAATAATAGTGTGTGTGTGTGTGTGTGTGTGTGTGTGTATTTATAAGTTAGTTATATATACATATATATATGTATATATACACACACATATGTACATGTATATATACACACATATATACATATATACATGCACATATGCACATACATACATATATACACATATATACACACATATATGTATATATATACATATGCATATACATATATACATATATATTCCCATTTATATATTCCCACTTATTTATTCACTTTTATCTTGATTGCCACATCCCTTCTTCTCCCAGTACCCCTCCCACACAGCCCCTCCCTTAATACTCTGTCTTCTTCTCTTCTGAGAAGTGGGAGGCCCCCTCCTTGGATACCAACCCACAGTGGCATATCAAGTCACTGTAGGACTGGGGACATCCTCTCCCACTGAGGTCAGACAAGGGGAATGTGGTCCACAGGCAGGCAACAAATTCTGGAATAACCCCTGTTCCAGCTGTTGTGGGGACCTTAGTTTTCTACTAAGTCAACATTATGTTTGTATGTATGTATGTATGTATGTATGTATATGCAACATATATATATATATATATATATATATATATATTTGGGAGGTTTTTTCCTTTTTTCTTCCTTCCTTTCTTTCTTTCTTTCTTTCTTTTTTTTTTTTTTAACTAAATTTTTCTATGGTTTTTATTACTCAGTTTTCTAAGACCTTTCTGCTGGACTGTAGGATGATCCAAATGATCCAAAATAATTTAATACTTAGATGTTCTCCAAAGGCTCAATGTACACATTCATCTTTAATATCACCCACCATATTTTTACTGGCTGTAAGCTTTACTTGGCCAATTTTCAACGACACCACTGTCCTCACAGTAGGCATGGTGGTTAATGAGAAAAGATTGGTTCTCTGGCAGAAGGAAATAAAAAGCCCTTATTTGTAGCCTTCAGTTGTAGTTTTCTGTAAATACCCTATCTATGACTGATGACACTGCTTATCTTCAAGTTCAAAAGACCATAGTGGCTTTTCTCAATTGACTTCAGTATTCTAGTTAGGGAAATTTTATTGTTACAACAAATGGTCTGTTGTGGTTTGTGAGAGAGTCACAGGAATCATACGTATATAATAGCCTTTACTGCAGAGTCCTGTGGCTTCTCTCTTTTTCTCTGTCTGTCTCTCTCCCTCCCTTCCTCTTTCTCTCTCCCTTTTTCTCCCTTTCTCTTTCTCTCTCTTCCCCTCTCTGCACCAGATATGTACCTCAGTAAGCAGAGTGCTAGATATATAGGTGTGTGATCCACCCTATCTTTTAGGGAGCCAGAGGTTAACTATCAATGTTTTTTAAGGTTCTGAATTGGCCTCCATTTGGATTAAATTCTACACTTTTCCCTTTAGTGCATATCTGTGTTGTAAGTCATCTCTGCCAACTGCCCATGTAAGTCTATTTTTCTTACTGTAAGAAAATACTTGAAGGTACGTACCTTTTAAAAAAGGAAGGATTGAAGGAGCCAGAAGGGTCAAGAACACCACAAGAAAACCTACAGAATCAACTGACCTGGAAGGAAGGAAGGAAGGAAGGGAGGGAGGGAGGGAGGGAGGGAGGGAGAAGAAAAGAATAACAGTTTTGGAGGCTGGTATTTCAGATAGTACTGTACTAGTTCTGCATAGGGTCCTCTGCTGAATTACCTCATGGTAAATAACGCCACAGTGTCAAGCACACATGCAAGGATGAGTGATCTTTGTGAAATAGGAGGCCAAAAAAGTTGGGAGGGGGCAGATTGTTCTTTCAATAATACATGCCAGGAAATAAGCATTTTTTTTTCCTAAGGTAGACCCTTAATGTCCTAAAAAATCTCCCACTGGCCCTGCTTCTTAAGGATTCCATTGCCTTCCACCTCACTACAGTGGGGACTGAGCTTCTAACACAAGAGTCCTTGAGGGACAAAGCACACCAGCCTATATAATGGCCTTACTTGAGTGGTTGACAGATCCAGGACATGGTGACATTTTAGGAACTTAGAATTGTTTGGTGATGTTTGATGATAGGTACAGTTTTTGACTAGGCTCCAGACAAGTTTGATTATAAGCTTAAAAAAGTAATGTATTGACATTTCCATTAGACAAAGTTTGGTTCTCTGCTGCTATCTTTCTGACAGTGTGCTGAAATATAGTCATTGGTTTCTTTCCAAAGGCTCCCATCTTCATTCACGTGTCAGCAGTAAGGATTCTTAGAAAGGTTCTTGAATATGGAGGTCACGATGTGATAGCCTGCAGGTGTCTAGAGACACTGCCTAAAGGATGGTCCTTTTAAAACTCTGTCTTGATTAATAGACAGTAGTGCGTACATGTGTGTGTGTGTTTATAAGTGTATCTTTATAATTGTTAACTTTTTGGTGGCAGGGCCCCACTCTGTAACCTGGAATATAGTAGAACATATTGACCTTGAACACATGTCAGTTCTGCATCAGCCTCCTGAATGAGTTGACACATCTAGGTTTTATAAACATTGCAATGAGTCATAGAATTTTTAAAGATTTATTTATTTATTCATTTATTTGAATACACTGTAGCTGCTGTACAGATAGTTGTGAGCCTTCATGTGGTTGTTGGGAAATTGTAGTTTTTTTTTTTTTTGAACCTCTGCTAGCTCTGGTCAACCCCACTCTCTCCAGTCAGCCCTGCTCACTCCATCAACTCTGCTCGCTCAGTCCCTGCTTGCTCCAGCCCAAAATTTATTTATTATTATATATAAGTACAATGTAGCTGTCTTCAGACACACCAGAAGAGGGCGTCAGATCTCGTTACGGATGGTTGTGAGCCATCAGGAGATTACTGGGATTTGAACTCAGGGCCTTTGGAAGAACAGTCAGTGCTCTTACCTGCTGAGCCATCTTACCAGCCCGAGTTATAGAAAGCCTAGATTTGTTGTTGTTGTTTGTATAAGCTTAATAGCTACCTATTAATGAAAAGGATTTGACTTTTTTTATTAGATATTTTCTTTATTTACATGTCATATGATTTCTCCTTTCACAGTTTCCCCTCCAAAAAACAAACAAACAAAAACAACAAGAACAAACCCCTGTTGCTTCCCCCCTCCCCATGCTTGTCACCCCACCCTCTCCCACTTATTGGCCCTGGCATTCCCCTACACTGGGGCACAGAACCTTCACAGGGCCAAAGGCTTCTCCTCTCATTGATGATCAACTTTGCAATCCTCTACTATACACATGCTGCCAGAACAATCAGTCCCACCATGTGTAGTCCTTGGTTGGTGGTTGAGTCCCTGGGAGCTCTGAGGGTACTAGTTAGTTCATATTGTTGTTCATCCTAAGAGGCTGCAAACCCTTCAGCTCCTTTAGTCCTTTCTCTAACTCCTTCATTGGGGACTCTGTACTCAGTTCAATGGATGGCTGTGAGCCTCTATATCTGTGTTAGGTATTGTCAGAGCCTCTCAGGAGATAGCTATATTAGGCTGGCTTGACCTTCCTTCAGTCTCTGCTCTATAGTTAGTCTCTGCAACTCCTTCCGTGGGTATTTTGTTCCCCCTTTTAAGAAGGAATGAAATGTTGACATTTTGGTCTTCCTTCTTCTACATTTTTTATTTTTGTTTTTTTTCAAAGATTTATTTATTTGTATCTGAGTACACTGTTGCTATCTTCAGACACCCTAGAAGAGGGCATTAGATTCCATTATCGATGGTTGTGAACCATCATGTGGTTGCTGGGAATTAAACTCAGGACCTCTGAAAGAGCAGTCAGTGCTCTTAACCACTGAGCCATCTCTCCAGCCCAGGGTTTGAAATTTTGAAGCAGAACTGTATAGTCCTTATCACTTTATCTATCTATCTATCTATCTTAAATATATACATATATATATTTATGATTCCTTTCTAAAAGTCATTAACTTTATTATTTATCATTTATTGTACATATATGGTTCTAGAAAAAGGAACCATTTCCCAGGCAGTGTTGGCGCATGCCTTTTATTCCTGACACTTGGGAGGCAGAAGCAGGCAGATTTCTGAGTTCAAGGCCAGCCTGGTCTACAGAGTGAGTTCCAGGACAGCCAGGGTTACACAGAGAAACCCTGTCTTGAAAAACAAAAACAAAAACAAAAACACAACAAAACAAAACAAAAAAGGAACCATTTACAATGGGAGTTGTCCTTTAAAATAAAATAAGGAATATTTTGGATTCATAAGTTATGAGATGAACAGATAATAAACTTGATGACTTGCACTATAAATAATTAAGGTGCTGCTTCAAGGTGTAGCATGTGGCCTCTGAGTAGCTTAGTACTCTTATATATTTGAATGCTTAGTCATTAGGGAGTGGCACTATTTGAAAAGGATTAGGAGGTGTGGCCTTTTTGGAAGAAGTGCTTCACTAGGGGTAGGCTTTGAGGTATTAATAAAGCTCCATACCATGCTCAGTCTCTTGGCTTTGGATCAGGATGTAGGTCTTAGCTACTTCCCCAAGACCACGCTGGCCTGCCACCATGCTTCCTGCCTGCCACCATGCTTCCTACCATGATAATAGTAGACTAAGACTCCGAAACTGTAAGCATGCCCCCAATTAAATGCTTTCCTATACAAGAGTTGCCAAGGTCATGATATCTTCACACCAACAGAGCAATGAGTAAGACAGTGAGAAAGATGCTTGCTAAAGGTAACAGAGTGTATCTACCTTATATGCACTAGACTATTGTTAATAACTTAAAATTTTCTTAATTGTTAAATCTAAGGTAGGGAGTAATTTCAAGATGTTTGAGTAAAATTCATACATTCAACTAAAAAGATTTTCTTTCAATTCCTTCTTGGAAAAATGAAATTTGTATGCTTTTCTCTAAGTGACATACTTTATGAAATCCTGTGCGGTAGATATGTCTATAGTATATTGCATGTGTATATTACTTATTAGATATTCTAATATAAGAGGAAATAATAAAAATGGCAGAAGAGAATGCTCATTGTTGGTTCTGGAACAAATTGTTCAGTGAGTTTTTCAAGAACTCTATGCATCCTTATTTTTAAACACACAATTTGTTATAGGAGATTGCAAACTTAGCTAGAAATGGAGAATATCATTTTACCAATCTTTAAAACTTATCCTTTATGATTGTGAGTCCCAAAGGGAATAAGAACTCACAGGAAGATCAACAGTAAGTTAACCTGGACCCTTGGGGGCTCTCAAAGACTGAACCACCAACCAAAGAGCATACACGGTCTGGACCTAGGCCTTCCTTCTCACAAGTGCAGCTTGACTTTCATGTGGTCCTGAATAAGTGGAACAGGGGCTATCCCAAAAGCTGTTGGTTGTCTGTGAGATATGTTCGTCTAGCTGGGCTGCCTTGTGTAGCCTCAGTGGGAGAAGATGCACCTAACTTCACAGAAATTTGATGTACCACGGTGGAGGGATACCCAATGGGCTCTCCACTCAGAGGAGAAGGTAAAGGGGCAGCAATGAATAGAATGTAAAATGAATAAGTAAAAAAAAAAAAAAAATCAACCTTTATGGCCATGTTAACTAAAAATTTTTTCTTTTTTTATTATATTTTTATTGTTTATTTTCTTTATTTACATTTCAAATGTTGTCCCCTTTCTCAATTACCCAACCCCAGAAAACCCATAGCCCACCCCTCCTCTCTCTGCTTCTATGAGGGTGTTCTGCCACCCACACACCCACTCCCTCCTCCCCACCTTTGCATTCCCCTACACTGGGGCATAGAACCTTTACAGGACCAAGGGTCTCTTCTCTCATTGATGCCTAAATAGGCATCCTCTGCTACATATGCAGCTGGAGCCATGGGTCCCTCCATGTGTACTCTTTGGTTGGTGGTTTAGCCCCCTGGGAACTGGGGAGTCTGGTAGGTTGATATTGTTGATCTTCCTTTGGGTTGCAAAGCCCTTCAGCTCCTTCAGCCCTTTCTCTAACTCCTCCATTGGGCACCCCATGCTCAGTCCAGTTGTTGGCTGCAAGCATCTGCCTCTGTATTTGTCAGGCTCTGGTAGAACCTCTCGGTCTCCTGTCAGCAAGCATTTCTTGGCATACGCAATAGTGTCTGGGTTTGGTGACTATATATGGGATGGATCTCCAGGTAGGACAGTCTTTGGATGGTCTTTCCTTCAGTCTTTGCTCCACACTTTGTTTTCATGTTTGCTCCCATGAGTATTTTGTTCCCTTTCTAAGAAGGACCAAAGCATCCACACTTTGGTCTTCCTTCTTCTTGAGTTTCATGTGGTTTGTGGATTGTATCTTGGGTATTCTGAGATTCTGGGCTAATATCCACTAATCAGAGAGTGCATTCCATGTGTGTACTTCTGTGATTGGGTTACCTCAGGATGATATTTTCTAGTTCTATCCATTTGCCTAAGAATTTCATGAATTCATTGTTTTTAATAGCTGAGTAGTACTCCATTGTGTAGATGTACCACATTTTCTGTATCCATTCCTCTGTTGAAGGACATCTGGGATCTTTCCAGCTTCTGGCTATTATAAATAAGGCTGATATGAACATAATGGGTCATATGTCCTTGTTATATGTTGGAGCATTTTCTGGATATATGCCCAGGAGTGGTATTGCTAGGTCCTCAGGTAGTACTATGTCCAATTTTCTCAGGACCCACCAGATTGATTTCCAGAGTGTTTTTACCAGCTTGCAATCCCACCAACAATGGAGGAGTGTTCCTCGCTCTCTCCACATCCTTGCCAGCATCTGTTGTTACCTTATCCTAGCCATTCTGACTGGTGTGAGGTGGAATCTCAGGGTTGTTTTGATTTGCATTTCCCTGGTGACTAAGGATGTTGAATATTTCTTTAAGTGCTTCTCTGCCATTCAATATTCCTCAGTGGACAATTCTTTGTTTAGCTCTGTACTCTCTTTTTAGTAGGGTTATTTGATTCTCTGGAGTTTAACTTCTTGAATTCTATGTATATATTGGATATTTGCCCTCTATCAGATATAGGATTGGTAAATATCTTTTCCCAATCTGTTGGTTGATGTTTTGTCCTATTGGCAGTGTCCTTTGCCTTTCAGAACCTTTGTAATTTTATGAGGTCCCACTTGTCAATCCTTGATCTTAGAGCAGAAGCTATTGGTGTTCTGTTCAGGAAAATTTCCCCTGTGTGCGTGTGCTCAAGGCTCTGCTCCACTTTCCTTTCTATTAGTTTCAGTGTATGTGGTTTTATGTGGAGGTCCTTGATCTACTTGGACTTGAACTTTGTACAAGGAGATAGGAATGGATCGATTTGCATTCTTCTACGTGCTAACTAACAGTTGAGCCAGTACCATTTGTTGAAAATGCTGTCTTTATTCCACTGGATGGTTTTAGCTCCTTTGTCAAAGATCTAGTGACCATAGGTGTGTGGGTTTATTTCTGGGTCTTCAATTCTATTCCATTGCTCTTCCTGCCTTTCACTGTACCAATACCATGCAGTTCTTATCAAAATTGCTCTGTAGTACAGCTTAAGGTCAGGGATGCTGATTCCACCAGAAGTTCTCTTATTGTTGAATATAGTTTTTGCTATCCTAGGTTTTTTGTTATTCCAGATGAATTTGCAAATTGCTCTTTCCAAGTTTGTGAAGAATTGAGTTGGAATTTTCATGGGGATTTCATTGAATCTGTCGATTGTTTTCAGCAAGATGGCCATTTTTACTGTATTAATCCTGCCAATCCATGAGCATGGAAGTTCTTTCCATCTTCTGAGATCTTCTTTGATTTCCTTTTTTCAGAGACTTGAAGTTCTTGTCCTACAGATCTTTTACTTGCTTAGTTAGAGTCACACCAAGGTATTTTATATTATTTGTGACCATTGTTAAGGGTGTTGTTTCCCTAATTTCTTTCTCAGCCTGTTTATCCTTTGTGTAGAGGAAGGCCACTGATTTGTTTGAGGTGCTTTTCTGAAGTTGTTTATCAGGTTTAGGAGCTCGCTGGTGGAATTTTTGGGGTCACTTTAGTATACTATATCACAGCATCAGCAAATAGTGATAATTTGACTTCTTCCTTTCCAATTTGTATCCCTTTGATCTTTTGTTGTCTAATTGCTCTGGCTAGGAATTCAAGTACAATATTGAATAAGTAGGGAGAGAGTGGACAGCCTTGTCTAGTCCCTGATTTTAGTGGGATTGCTTCAAGTTTCTCTCCATTTAGTTTGATGTTGGCTACTGGTTTCCTGTATATTGCTTTTACTATGATTAAGTATGGGCTTTGAATTCTTGATCTTTTCAAGACTTTTATCATGAAGGGATGTTGGATTTTGCCAAATGCTTTCTCAGCATCCAGTGAGATGATCATATGATTTTTTTCTTTGAGTTTGTTTACATAATGAATTACATTGATGGATTTCTGTATATTGAACCATCCCTGCATCCCTGAGATGAAGCCTACTTGATCATGATGGATGATGATAGTTTTGATGTGTTCTTGGATTTGGTTTGCAAGATTTTTACTGAATATTTTTGCATTGATATTTGTAAGGGAAATTGTTCTGAAGTTTTCTTTCTTTGTTAGGTCTTTGTGTGGTTTAGATATCAGAGTAATTGTAGCTTCATAGAACGAATTGGGTAGAGTACCTTCTGATTATATTTTGTGTAATAGTTTGAGGAGTCTGATAAAACTCTGCACTAAACCCATCTGGTCCTGGGCTTTTTTTTTTTTTTTTTTTGGAAGGGAAACTATTAATGACTGTTTCTATTTCATTAGTGGATATAGAACTGTTTAGATCATTTATGTTCTGTCTATACACAGTTCTTTAGCACGAATTTGAGTAAGGACACTCAAATTATAACAACAGTTATTATTAGCACACACACATATACATACATATACACACACAGAGAGAGAGAGAGAGAGAGAGAGAGAGATGAGATAGACAGATACAGAGACAAAGAGACACAGAGACAGAGTGATACTTTGATTTGTTCCCCTTTACCAAGTATTTATCTTAAATCTATATCCAGCCATTTCTATCCTCAAAGTTATGACTTGGTGTATTAGTCAGGGTTCTCTAGAGTCACAGAACTTATGGTAGTCTCTATGTAGTAAGGAATTTATTGATGACTTACAGTCTGTAGTCCAACTCCCAACAATCAACTCCCAACAATGGTCAGCAGTAGCTGTGAATGGAAGTCCAAGGATCCAACAGTTGCTCAGTCAGTCCCACAAGGCAAGCAGACGAAGCAGAGAGAGCCTTCCTTCTTCCAGTGTTCTTATATAGGTCTCCAGGAAAAGATGTGGCCCAGATTAAAGGTGTGTGTCACACCTTTAATCCCAGGTGATCTTGCTTGAACTAAACTTGTATCAGCCTCCAGATTAGGGCCACAAGTGAGCCTTCTAATTCTGGTTTGTAGTTCATTTCAGATATAGTCTAGTTGACAACCAGGAATAGCCACTGCGCTTGGTAAATCAGATCTCTTCTCTCTTATACCTCCACTACCAACCTGTGAGTCCTGTGAAAAGACTGAATAGTAGAATATAGTTGTTGACATCATTTGCATTGTAAATGCTCTTTATATTTTAGATGAAAGCTTTTTATTCTCTGTGTTGTGTTAAATGGATCAAATTCTTTTATTTGGGCAGAATGTCTTTGTCATTTCCATTTTTGCACCTGCCTCTCCTCTCTGAGATTTTTCTTCCTTTATTATTATTTTTCATAAGCTGTGATATTTCTGGTAGATTAATCCCATTCTTGGATACAATACTACCTTCATCAGGATCTTCTAGGACCAACTCCATTTATAGAACCTAGTATTATTTTAGCATTGAAAATAGACAAGCATGATTTTTATCCAGACTCCATTATTTTCAGTGATACTACCAGAAATTATAGAGCCGTGCTCAGTACAAATAAAAGCAAATAAGAACTTTCTCTGGCCAAGGGAAGTTAAGTAAAATTAATTTTCCATCTCACATGAAACATATGTGGGTAAAACACAGGAAACATTGCTTTTAAGGCATTGGACATCAAGAAAATATGAAGAATAATCTATGAAAATAGATTAAATATCCCACCTATGATGTCAAGAAATCACTTAGTCCACATTACTGGAGACAGAATCCTCATAAAGCTGCTGTTTCCAAGAGCTGAAGGGATAATAGTAAGACTATGGACATTCTAGGACACAGGACAGAACTGAAGAGGACGAAGTTGTTTAGCAAATGAAACTCTTTAAGAAGTCAATGGTCGCTTGGCAGTGGTGGCTCACACCTTTAATCCCAGCACTTGGGAGGCAGAGGCAGGCGGATTTCTGAGTTAGAGGTCAGCCTGGTCTACAGAGTGAGTTCCAGGACAGCCAGGACTACACGGAGAAACCCTGTCTGAAAACAATAACCACAACAAAGCAAAACAAAACAAAAAGAAGTCATTGGTAGTGGCATGTCAGAGCATTGACCCACACAACAAAACATTAAAATATGCGGCAAATAGATGGATTTCTTTTATGCAGTCATGAGAACACTGCCTGTGTTTTCTTTAGGAATTCCAGAAAAGTTTAAAATGCGTGGGAATAGGTAGCCTAAGTGGAAGGATCATGGAAAATAATGACTAAAGAGGCCTAGGTGGGTTTGCAATCTCAAAAGTAAGGTTCCCAATGACAAAATGTTTTTAAATTAAAACTATTCTAAAGCAAACCTTGAAACATGTATAGAAATAGAAAAATACTTAGCATTAAACAAGTTAGCATTATGATGTCTGCTCTCCAATCAACTATAGCACATGGTAAAGTATCATTAGCTCACAAAGAGGAAAAGAATCAATAAAATATGGCAAACACAGTCAAAGCACAATGGTTTGGAGTATAGTTCACTAATAGAGCACAGAGCTAATAGGTCAAGACGTTAGTCCAGTTTCCTTTAACACTAAAGGACCGGAGAGAACCTGTGCCAATGGCCAGGTGGGGGTTCCTTTGTGGATCCCCAGGGTCCCAGTTTTTCCTAGTGTTAGGGCAAATGTTGTCTCCTCACCTATGATCCTAAGCATGTTAGCACACCTGGGAGTTAAGCTCCCTCTGGCTGTTGTGGGTTTGGGTGTGGAGCTATTGCCCAAGGTCTGCTTAGGACACTGGCACATTCGAAGGAACTAAACTTTTTTTTTTTTTTTTTTGGTTTTTTTAGACAAGGTTTCTCCATGTAGTCCTGGCTGTCCCAGAACTCACTCTGTAGACCAGGCTGGCCTCTAACTCAGAAATCCGCCTGCCTCTGCCTCCCAAGTGCTGGGATTAAAGGTGTGTGCCACCACTGCCTGGAGACTTTTTTTTAAAATGATAATATTTTTTAAAAATTTATTTTATTTACATTTCAAGTATTATCCCCTTACCAGGTTTCCCTGCCTTCTGGAAACCCACTATGATATCCCCTCTCCCCCTGCTTCAGTGAGGGTGTTCCTCTACCCATCCACACACTCCCACCTCCCTACCCTTGATTCCTCTATACTGGGGCATGTAGCCTTCATAGGACCAAGAACCTCTCCTTCTATTGATTCCTGACAAGGCTGTCCTCTGCTACTTATGCAGCTGGAGCCATGTGTACTCCTTGGTTGGTGGCTTAGTCCCTGGGATCTCTGGGGGGTCTGGTTGGTTGATTTTTTTTGTTTTTTCTATGGGGTTGCAAACCCCTTCAGCTCTTTCAGTCCTTTCTCTAACTCTTCCATTGGGGACCCCGGATTCAGAGCAATTGTTGGCTGTGAGCATCTGCCTCTGTATTTGTAAGGCTCTGGCAGGGTCTCTTAGGAGACAGCCATATCAGGCTCCTTTCAGTAAGCATTTCTTAGCATCCACAATAGTGTCTGTGTTTGATGACTGTATCTGGGATGAATCCCCAGGTGGGACAGTTTCTGGATGGCCTTTCCTTAAGTCTCTGCTCTGCACTTTGTTTTTCATGATTCAGACCCCCACATTCTTCTGTCTTGCTCCTGTCTCTCCTTATTTTCTTCTTACTCAAGAATAATAGGACTAGGCTGGAGAGAATGGCTCCGTGGTTAAGAGCACTGATTGCTCTTCCAAAGGTCCCAAGTTGAATTCCCAACAACCACATGTGGCTCACAACCATCTGCAATGTTATGAGATGCCCTATTCTGGTGTGTCTGAAGATAACTACAGTGGACTCATATACATAAAATAAATAAATAAATCTTTAAAAATGAATAACTGAGAAATATATCAGGAAACATGAGTTTGCTTGATTTCAAAATAGTTTCAATATTTAAAACAGATTAAAATTTATTTATTTTTAAAAGATTTATTTATTTATTTATTATTATATGTAGGTACAATATAGCTGTCTTCAGACACTTTTTCTTCTTGCTCCAGCCCTGCTTGCTCGTAGCTCTCTTCAGACACAACAGAAGAGAGCATCAGATCTCATTACAGATGGTTTTGTGAGGTACCATGTGGTTGCTGGGATTTGAACTCAGGACTTTTGGAAGAGCAGTCAATGCTCTTAACCACTGAGCCATCTCTCCAGCCCCCTAAAATTTATTTTCTGTTTTCTTTTTTTAAAATTTTATTTAATCTTGTTTTTTTTTAATCCGTATTTTATCCCTCTTCCAGTCTACCCTCTGACTGTTCCCCATCCCATATCTCCTCCCTACCCCCCTGTCTCAGGAGGATGTCTTTATGCCCACCCCCTACCTCTCCCCCACCTGACCTCTAAACTTCCTGAGGCCTCCAGCCTCTTGAGGGTTAGGTGTATCTCCTCTGCCTGAACCCAGACCCAGCAGTCCTCTGCTGTATATGTGTTGGGGGCCTCATATCAGCTGGTGTATGCTGCCTGGTTCGTGGTCCAGTGTCTGAGAGATCTCAGGGGTCCAGGTTAACTGAGACTGCTGGTCCTCCTACAGGGTCGCCCTCCTCCTCAGCTTCTTCCAGCTTCTCTTTAATTCAACTACAGTGATCAGCAGCTTCTGTTTTCTTATTTGAGGTTTTATAAGTGATTTTCTTACAAAACTCAAAATGTCAAGTTATTAATCTAAGAAAGTATTTTGTAGCAATTATTATACTTCATAAATTTGTACATCACATGAATTAAAATTTCCTGGAAGATGTAACGTTCTCTTTTTAAAGTGCAAGTCTGCTGTGCACCAGAAGCAGAAGCTCTCTTTTTAAAACAGCATACAAGTATATACTAGCTCTAATAGAATTTGTGTAGAAACAATATCAGTAATACAATAATTTAATAATTTTACCTTATTGGCGTGTAAATGTCTACTTTACATTCAACCAATAATATGTATGAATCAATTGAACCATACCATACAATATCCTAGCATGAATGGAGGAAAGGGGCACAAGATCCTATCCTAGATGAGAAGCTGCATACAGGTGATGGCTGCTAATGGAGAAAAAATTCAGTTTACTTCATTATATGATAAGTTATTAGATTTGTCTCCATGAACACCTGGGCTACATGAATTGTACTCAGTCATTTATATAATAAAAGATGAGGAACTTGAAAAAATAGCATGTATTAATTAACTAATCAATTAATTTAATGCTTTTTCTGGATGCTGTACAGTTGTATTCCTTAATTTTGTAGGTAATATTTTACATTCAGTTAATTTTCTAATTTGAGATAGTTTTTGAAAACACAATCTTTTTTAAAAACAGTTTTGATTGAATGTGTACATCTGTCCTAAGAAACTCTCTGGTATAACAAATATTATTTGCAATTACATTTTCTTTCTTCTTCAAGGAAAAGCTTATAGTTTGGCTTCTTATTTATGGTTTTCCTTGCCATATTGAATTTTTATCTTAGCTATAGGAAAAGTATTTTAGGATTATGTACATACTTTACATTAATGGGATATTTGTTAGTTTATTAAGTTGACTCTAAAAATTACTTGTTATTGTGTAGGTTTTTTTTTTTTTTTTTTTTTTTCGAGACAGGGTTTCTCTGTGTAGCTCTAGCTGTCCTGGAACTCACTCTGTAGACTAGGCTGGCCTGGAACTCAGAAATCCGCTTGACTCAGCCTCCCAAGTGCTGGGATTAAAGGCGTGCGCCACCATCACCTGACAATATTGTTGTAGTTTATCCCTGAAAAATGGATGAATACTGCAACCTTATTGTTATTATATAAGAAATTCCAGGTATAATCCAGATATTTATGTTAGTCTATTTAAACCTTGTTTCTAGCAGTTGTATTCCATAATTTAGAAGCTTAACAACGGATACAGTAAAACACATAGTTTGCATGTACCATTGCTTATTAGAAACAAGTTGGTTATGCTGTCTTTGGGAATTGCTTAACTAAACACCATGAATTATGGAACTGTTCACATGTTCAAGACTCATCTTAACTCTTTGTATTAGTACTGTATCTGTTCTCATATATGTGCCTCTATTAATGTCTTTATTACTGTGTATAGTTAAACTTTTAAAACTATGAAATATTATTAAATGGATTTTCCAGTGAGAAAAAACTAGTTATTATTATGATATAGAGTCATTTGGATACTTAGTTCTAAAAATTATTTTAGAAGGATTTCTCTGATAGCTGTTTTACTTGATTTCAAGTGGCTGTGCTTAACAATTGTCATTAGAGATTGATTTGGCTTGCTCTAATGCTTTTTGCTTTTGCTATGCCAAGAACTTGAGTTGGTTATGTGGCAATGCAAGCTTTTGTGTGTAGGAGTATGTCATTGCATCACAACTTGGCACTCACATGAATCTTAAGAAAACGGGCTGTTTGTTCCCCCAAGAAACTATTCTATAAGCTGACTGTTTTTATAGTCTGTTCTGTTCTAGATTAAGTGATTTAGTTTAGTTTGACTTGAGGCAAAACGTTTCAGGATATTTTATAAAATCCTGGTATATGATTAGCCCTCTGAAAATAATACCAGCTTTAAAGTTTCGCTTTTTTTTTTTTTTAAATCAATGGGCTGTGCCATGTTATGTATTTTTGTTTTGTTTTGTTTTTTCTGAGACAGGATTTCTCTATACAGCTCTGAGGGAGTCTTGGAACTCACTCTGTAGACCAGGCTGGCCTTGAACTCAGAAATCTGCCTGCCTCTGCCTCCGGAGTACTGGGATTAAAGGTGTGCACCACTACTGGCTGGCATGTTACGTATTCTTAAGTGTTATTTGTAACTTGCATTGAAGTTATAATTCAAAATGTCATATGTTCATTTTCTTTGCAAATTTTGAAAATGTAGAACACCAGATGTTCATTTTTTTCTTAATTTGATGACCTTTCATGACTATTAGGGTTGCTCAGAGAGGGGAGGAGTGATAGAGGAATGAATGAATTTGAATGAGTGCGTGGGATTGAGTTAGTGTAAGGAATTGACACTTGGCTTTATGAACTCTGACAAATCACATGATTTGCAGTTGCCTGGTAAGTATGGAGGCCCTGTGGCACAGTTCCATCTCCAGTCTTTAGGCCTGAGGACTGGGGCCTTTATGGTGTAGTTCTGAGTTTGAAGCCTAGCATCCTTGACTCCAAGCAAAACTGGCACTGAGTATGAAGACTGTCCCAGTCTGAAGACAGTCAGGCAGTTTTCTCTCTGTAGGGCTCAGATTTTTGTTTTGTTCTGCAGGTCTCCCTTTGACTGACTATATGGCCCATTAATAAGGGAGGACAGTCCATTTTACCAAGTCTGTTGATTTCAGATGTTGGGCTTAACCAGATACACACTCAGGACATGTTCCTTGATCAAGCAGCCAATCTAGCCAAGTTGACAGATACAGTCTTTTCACAATGGCTTTAGTGATAGGAAGTAGTCTTAAAAAACAAAACGAAAAAAACCAAAAAAAAAAAAAAAACCCAAAAACTTGTTATGACTAAAGTAATATACCAAAGAGGAATTATATGAGGTAGAAAAATAGTCGTACTGTAGAATAATTTATTTTCATTATACATTTTAAAACTTTCAACTCCTGAATTCTGAGAAATGGTTTCTGGTTGATCCAAGAAATTTGGTTCTAAGAAACATTTGTGTCAGACATATTGACATATCCTTTTAAATGAATCTGTGATCCCTCTGCTCAGGGGCCTAAGTCAGAAAGACTTGAATTTGAAGCCATCCTGCTCTATGCAGAGGTCCAGGACAGCATGCTGAAAAAATCCTAGGGATAGTATGTAGCTCAGTGATTGGTTTTTGCCTATGTGCAAGGCCCTAGATTTATTCCTCAGAACTTTAAAACAAACTTGGTTAATTGCCAGGAACCCTTACCATACATAGCTATTAATTTGTTTTGAGCTTTTTCATATACATAACCCAAACAAACAAATAACTGTAACAAACTATAAGTAGAAAAGGCTAGTTGGGCAATAATGTTTTCAGTGTTTGAAGAGAGTCATTAAAGATAGCTTACTTTCTATTCTTATTGGCTCTCTCTGCTGGAATATGATTCCTTAATGGTTTCCAGGGAAATCACAAAGTTACTTATAAATATTAAATAAAAATGAAGACACGGTAAAAAAATACTTACAGATATGAAATGAAAATGAACATTTCTTTCTCTGATTGTCACCATCTCTCTAACTCTTAGATCTTTTCTGCAGATAATTAATTCACAACAAGTTATTAGTTATTTCTTCTTTTTTGTTTTTTGTTTTTTGTTTTTGTTTTTTTTTTTCCGAGACAGGGTTTCTCTGTGTAGCCTCGGCTGTCCTGGAACTCACTCTGTAGACTAGGCTGGCCTCTAACTCAGAAATCCGCCTGCCTCTGCCTCCCAGTGCTGGGATTAAAGGCGTGTGCCACCACCGCTCAGCTAACAAGTAATTTCATATGTGTCCATTTTTAAGAAAAATACTGTGCCTATTTAAGCATATTCAGATATAAATATATTTAACTTTTTTTATTTTTCATGTATCCATATACTATTTCTCTGTATTGTTTTGACAAAGAATATATTTCTTTTCTCTTTTTGGAGCACACATATATCTTTTTCCTTTAATCTCCCAGAAGGAAATATTGATACAACACCAAGTTCTACCTTTATTCAAATGACTCAAACAAAACAGAAAGACACAATGTACTCCCAACTCCTCTAGCTTTATTCTTCTTTTGTATGTTAGAGGAGTATCTGTTTCATAGCATATAACTGTTAACAATATTTTTTAGAAGAATCTTACCTACATTATATGCATAGCTCTTATGTTTATGAAGTAAACCTTACAGATTGAATATGTCATAGTTGGACCACATTTTATTTGACCAGTTCTTTGTTGATGGAAATTCATGCTTATTCTAGTTTCTTTTTGTCTTCTTTCCATCCTGCAACTGTTCATCACATACCAAGTGCCAATTTCACATTCTCCAAGGGTACAGAGATGCAGAAACATCAGGGGCCTGTTTCTGTATAACATCCATATATAAAGTTGTTGAGATATATCAGAAACAAAAAGACCTACTTAAATTAGCTTCATAGAGACAGCAGTGTGGGTAATGCAATCTTTAGATAAGGTGGCTAAGCAACTTCTTTCAAAGGTGGTGGCTTCTTATCCTAGCCTGAATAATGGGTAAGACTGTTCAGAGGTCTAGGGAAGAGTCTAGGCAGAGGGAATAGTGGGCATAGAGACATCAGAGCAAGAGTAAGTAGTCGGGTATGTGGAACAAATCCAGTATGACTAGAGGAATAGTAGAGAGATTGCTGTGATTATTTCTGTACGTAGAAACATTCACTTTTTTTTAAAATAAACATTAAGTTTTAGAACTTAAGGTCAAAGAGTATGTGATTTTTTTTTTTTTTTTTTTTTTTTTTTTTTTTTTTTTTTTTTTTTTTACTTCTAGTAACTTGAGCCAGGGCCACATTTACTCTACATGTTGTCTCTTTGAACCTCTTGCTCCCCTGTCTTTGAGGAACATTAGTTGCTGCAGTGTGGCAGTAAGTAGGCAGTTGGCTGAAAGAAATTCTTTTGGAAAAAGAATGCATCAGGGACTGTGAATATGTGAGGAACTTTTCTGCAATAAGACAAAAAGCTAGGTAGAGCATATGCTCACATTGTCTGTATGTCATATCATGTGACAGAGATAATTGGATCTTGAATTCATGGTGATCCTCTTTGGCCATTTATTGAAACTGTTTCCATAAGGAAACTGTCAACATATCTCAATCTAGAAAACACAAAATTTGGAGTTTATAGTTGGATAAACTGTATTATTAAAAGTGATTCCTAGTTTGACACTTGGATTTAATGTATAAACTCATGATTCGATCAGGAGGACATTATATTTTTTTTTCAATATGCAACCAATCAAAGCCAGTTTAAAAGAAAAAATAACATAAAATCCTTGTGAAATTGTAGTTGTTATGAAGAAAAGTTATTTTATATTTAAAATAATTTTATAAAAACTCTGCAGGGCCTGGAGAGGTGGCTCAGTGGTTAAGAGCAATAGATGGCCTTCCAGGGCATTGGGTTCAATTCCCACACCCACAGGATGTCTGATAGCCATCTAAGACTTCAGTCTCTGGGGATCTAATGCCTCTTCTGGTCTCAGTAGGGACTGAGGCATGCATGCTGCTATACAGTAAACAAAGCACCTATATGCATAATTTAAAAAATCCTAGGTGCTGTAACAGTGGAGAATGAGATCCCATTTTAAAAACCCTTCTCTATAAAAATAATTATTAACTTTTAAAGGTCAAATGTTAGAATTACTTATGATTTTTTTAGACAAATCTGAAATTTCAGACTGGTCTATGAACAAATTTTCTCTCATGAAGTGTTTTAATGTGAGTAAACACAGGTAGCCACATTTGAAAGCATGTAGATGTTTGTTTAAATATTTTCAATTTACATTTTTATGTGTAGGTAATTACACATAAAATCACAAGTGAGATTCTCATGTACTTAAAGAGAAAAAAGGGTGGGCAGTTTGCTTAAATTTTTCTTTTTCTTTTATTCTCATAACAAAACTCATTCATTGAAGAATTCGAAGTAACTTGGAGTATTGAGATTAGGAATTTTAGATGGAGACTTTAACTGACAAAGGCTAATGTTATACTCTGTTCATTTTATTAGTTTTTCAAAAACAAGTCTAGTACAATTTACAAATTTGGTTGAAATTAATTTTATTTTGTTTATTAAACTTCATGTAAATTACTAATAATTAAGCAATTGACTTTTATTGTCTATAAGTTAACATTTTTATGAACCTGAATTTATCTGATTGCCTACTCTAAAATCATTCAATTATTTTTAGTGTAAATCTATACTTTTCTGTAACTAAGTTGTTAATAGGAAGTTCCTAAGGACAATAATTGGTATTTTATTATCCTTAACCCTAGCCTTCAAAAGGATAGAAGGGTAAAATATGTTATACATTCATAGACATATATTCCTGTTACAATATATAGAGATATCATAATTGTTTGGATCTCTAAAACATCTAATTTTTGCTTAAGAATATGCAAATGTGCCATTAAATCTGCTTTTTAAGATTTTTCCAGTTTAATGTCTGAATCCAAATTCATAAAGAGTTGGAAAAATGAGATGTCTGAGCTATAGGATTCACAGGGATTTCATATGAAGCCTATTTAATCAGGATAACACAGTTATTAATATTCATAATGTCAGCTGGAACACAAATGACAGACTATGAGGCCTAAAAATTTTACTTGGTGAATTTATTAAAAGTAGCTTAAAAAATTAATGGAATTTAAGTAAAGTTGGTGAATATGAAAATCTTGTTAGCAGAAAAAAATCTCTATTAAAACTTTCTTTGAGATTATTTTGCATTGATGTCTTTTGACAGATTTCATTGGTACTTAGAGAAGATAGATGCATGAATGGTCATTTAAGAGGATTTAAACACATTGGCACATTAATTTTTACATGAATAATAAGTACTTTCCAGAAGCAATTAACTTACAGTGTACAAGATATGAATTGGGAAATAAGATTCTGACATCAAGGTCAAAGAAAATGTGCTGTACATTTTAAACTTAGTGGCAGGACATTCTAATATTTTGATTTATTTTTATAGTTTACATAAGAAATTATTCTGAATATGATTTTAATGCATTTGAGAGCAAATTAGAAGAGCATTGGCTTAGAATTTTTTGCCTTTCCAAAGGATGATGGTGTGGTGGTAAACATTATCTGTTTGCATTTATTGAAGACAAACATTTGTGGTAACTGCAGAATTTTATTAGAGAACACGTTCAGTTCTGCAGAAAATGCAAAGGGATCCAAGTTAGAGTTTGTGTTATAAATAGATGTTTTAACACACACATTGATTGAATCATCTTTAAAATATAATAAGGAATCTTCTTAAGAATGTGACAGTAAGCCGGGTGGTGGTGGCACACACCTTTAATCCCAGCACTGGGGAGGCAGAGGCAGGCAGATTTCTGAGTTCCAGGTCAGCGTGGTCTACAGAGTGAATTCCAGGACAGCCAGGGCTACACAGAGAAACCCGTCTCGAAAAACAAACAAAACAAAACAAAACAAAACAAAACAAAACAAAACAAAACAAAAAAACCCAAAATCCAAAAACAAAAAACGAACAAAACAAAACAAAACAAAAACAAAAAGAGTGTGACAGCAAGGATCATCTGAGTAGACCTTACGTAGGTTCCTCCTTAATTTTAAGATAAGAAGGTAAAAAGTTGGGAACTCTGTAAGTAAGACCAGTAGACACTCACTGTACTGCTCCTGTGTTTTTTTGTTTTAAATTATTCTCCAGCTTGTTAACTGGATCCATAGTTAAGAGCACTTGCTGCTCTTCCAGGGACCTGAGCTTGGTTCCCAGCATCTGCACTGGGCAGCTAATAATTGCCTGCTACTTCAGCTCCAAGGCATCAGTAGACGCCCTTTTTTGGTCTCTGCAGGCATGCACACATGCATGGCACCAATACACATACAAGTATACATAATCCTTAAAATTATTCTTATGACATTTCTGTCAGTCGTTAATTTATCTTATTGAACTTAAAAACAATTTTAGGCCATGATGTAAAGTCATAACACACCATGTCAGTTTACATTTTTCACACACATCTTACAGCTTGTGAAAGCATAGCTTAGTTATGACATATACACCCAGCATTGACATCCAGATGGGTTCAAGAAGATTCGCAGTCAGTGCTATACAAGCATGCTTTCTTTTAGTTTAGAAACTGCTCGGTATATTTGGGGTTCAGACTGAAAGGTTTTTACTGAGGAAAGAATTAATTTTATTGACTATTAATTGCTATACTATAATATATTTGTCTTGGCTTGTGAGATACAAAACAATGTCAAAAATTAACATGCCATTTATTTATTTTTCCAGAGGCTTTTTAGTTAAGTTTTTTAAGTAAAAAATCTTTGGCCCTGAGAAATTCCCTTATCTGCCCAGGAGAGGGCAGCATTCTACTACATGAAGCTTATTAAAGAACTGCCCTGCTCAGGCTGTCAATGTTTCCTGTAATTACTCCCAGTATATTTGTTGCTTGCTTATGAATTAACTTGCATTTATGGAACTAAATCATTCCAATCATTTAATTACACCTGAGGAGCTGAACTATAATTGCCTGCTTCCAACTAGGATCTGATATGGCTTGAGCAGTATTAATTTGGTGTTTACTTTTCTGAGTGCTAAAAGCATTAAAATGATTGTGCAATGGGATTACATTTTACTAATTGCTGGCATTCATTAGCTGGGTAAATGATGAGGAAGAGTGACTGTATATTGCAGAGGGATAAAATTATGGTTTTAAATAGTATATTACTAAGCACATTAAGGCCTGTAAGACATGCTTTAAAATACTCCAGAGGTTATTAAAGACTGTATTTTCTACATGTCTTGCTATATGAATCTCTTATTAAAATACTGCAATTATTATTAACCTTTTTGGGCAATATGTAGGGAAATAGCTTCATTGACTAGAACATATTTCTTTGATATTAATAACTTCCTATATTTTCAGCTAATCCAAAAGTAAATGAGGAACTTAGAAAAAGATTGCCAACTCCAGATCAACATATTTAGAGAAAATTGGAAAAGAAGACGCTTACTACAGCTTTATTTAAGGACTTTTAAAGAACACAAGGTTCTAGCTATGAGGAAAATCTAATTTCATTCTCCTTTAAAAAGAAAGGACGAAAAAAGGAAAATAAGAAGGAAGGAAGGAGAATCTGTATTACTTTTTATCATGTTTATTAAACAAATACAAAAGAAAGATCCCAATGACTTCATAGGTTTATAGTTTAAAAAAATATAGAATAGCAATCTCAAGTTTCATTTACAGGTCATAAGTGATTTATATGAGTATGTGTAGTACATTCAAATTAATAAATTTGAAGTTTTAGATATGAAGTTTATAGCATAAATAATAAAGTTTTTAAACACATGAGGTTGTAGTTGGAGAAGTAAGTCAAATAAATTGTATAACCTGAGAAGGAATAATGTGTAAAAGTTTAATCTGTATTTATGAAAACATATCTGAAGAAATAACTTTTTTTCCGAGAAAAAGACTTAATTTCACCTGTTGACAGACAGTTAATTTTCCTACCATAGATATTTTAGAAAGACATTTATCCTGTAAATCTGTTAAATAAAGGTAAGATTTAGGAGTGTTTTGATATATTGTCTTAAGTTTATTTATCTAGGGCAGGCTTTATTTTAGCTTCAATCTTGGAGCCAAAAGCAGAGACAGTGCCAGAGCAAACAGCAGCAGAAGTGCACATGGAGGGCTGGTCAGGAGGTGGGATTCTAAGTATTACAATCAAGCATTTCGTGTGGTGGCAGTTCAAGGCATGGAACTGAGTGAGTTTGTCCTACCAATGTTATTCTAAAATAACAAGTACACACACGCTCATGCACTTGCACACATACATGTACACACACACACACACACACACACACACACACACACACAAAGGAGACCCATACAAAGAGATTTATTGCAAAAGAGACGCAAAGAAAGACACAGAGACATACACAAATATCCCAAAGGTATCATATGTGCTCACAAAGAGAAAGACAAAGAAAAGATTTCAAGATACATAGGAAAGGAAATACATAGACATAAAAGGATGGAGGTGTCTGGGTCAAAGATTGTCTGAGACAGACGTGTAGAGACACACTAAGAGAAAGGCAGAGGAGGGGACATACTTGAGGAAGACTCAGAAAGACACATGGAGGTGCACATAAAGACACAGTGGCTCAAAGAAAAGGAGAGATACCAGAGTAGGAGAGACACACATCGTGGAGGAGACAGCAATATACAGTGAGATTGAGTAAGAGGGAAGAAAGTACACAAAACAGAAAGGTGCAGACATGTATATATACACAGAAAAGCATAGCAACTCGCAGAGCCCAGAGCGGGAGACTGGGGGATGGGGAGATAAACATGTACACGGGGACAGAGGGAGAGACACACAAGAGAAACCCAGGGAACAGACAGAGACAGATTGAAAAGCAGAAACATGCGTACAATAAGGCACACCAAAGAGCAACTCTGAGGGAGGACAAGTCGGATCTGCAAAGACAGCAGTGAGCAAGATGTACAGATGTGCAAGACTGACTTTCAGACAGACAGACAGACACAGGCAGAGATGCAGAGGGAAGACATTGGTATGCAGACAGAAACAGTAACAGTCTAAGTGTTAAGGCAGGCTGTTAAATGCTGACGGGGAAAGGAATATATAGGAAATTTAATATGGATTCCAGTAAAGTTCTGAGCATTTGGAATTCTTAGGAAATAAATCATTTTGAACATGTTACATATAGTTTAAGGCTTAAAATGTTAAGCCTTCAGTGTTTTAAATTAATCTGTTTTATTTCATCTCAGTTTTATTATGTAAAAATAGGGTTTTCACTAAAGGACTTCAGTCTTTTCTCTTGGTTTGGGGAACTTTTCTTCTAATTAAAGTCTTTACTATATAGTTAAAGAGAAGGACGTTGAAAGCTAATTTAAGGGATACTCTGATGGTCACTTGAGTAAGTTACTATATATTGTTTTGAAGTATAGAAGAATACTGCAGTTTATGAATATGTTTTCTGACTTCTTTGTTTGATTTTGATTTTCATAGTTAAAACTTTCTAATTATTCTGCCATTAGTGATTTACTTTCTTCCTTCAGACTCTTGGACTCTTGGCTGCTTTTGATGAGTTTATAATTCAGATAACTGATGGAGTTTTGTTTAAAGTGGTAGTATACATTTATATATATGGCGTCATTGTAAAGGTAATAGTTTTGCGTCTGGACTATTTGCACTTAATATTGCTCTACTTTCTTATTTAAGTTTGTGATAGGAATTTTTGGTGTGAACTGGAACTAATTTGTTGTGTCTGTTTTCTTCTCTTATTAAAGTAAACAAGCAAACATTCTTATTTTGAATAGCTGAAAAGGCATTTCACAAAATAAAATAAGAAGACAAATAATGATGTGCCTCCTATTTACATTCTCTAGTCTTAGGTCAAACAGTGTTGTGGTAATGGATATGCTTCCACAGCAAATTCTCACGTGTCATCTTGATCCTAAAGTTCACAGCATTAATCAAAAATTACTTAAAGTTCTATCACACAGATATTAAAGCCTATTCTTATGGATAATTATCTTATTGAATCTTATTTTACCTTTGTAACAGAAAAGTGGCCTAATTAAAACTTATACCATTTTATTGCCTTAAATTTCATAAGGATTACAAATGTGTCCTTTCTTTTTGTATTTATTTTTAAATATGATTTTAATTAAAATATAATTACATCACTTTCCCATTTCTGTTTCTTCCCACCAACCCCTTTCATGTCTCCGCACTCAATCCCCCTCAAACGTATGGTTGCTTCTTCTTTATAGTTGACTCACACACACAGACACACACACACACACACACACACACACACACTCATCCATGTATATAATGTTCTATATATGGATTGTATATGTATATGTATGCACAAGTATATACATACAACCTTTTACTGGATTTCTCATACAAATTTTGCTGAAATATCTGAATTAAAGAGTTTATTAGAAAGATTAGACATGAACTGTGTGTTGTCATTATATACATTTTATAAAATGAACCTGAGAGATATGAACTACGTGGTGAAGGTGTTTAAAAGCATCTTCAAGTTTTGTTAAGCCAGTGACATGCAAGCTTGATGGAAAGAATGGACTGGGCCTGTATCCCTAGAAGCAGCAGAGCCACACGGGCACTGATGCAGCCTTCTGGACTCTGACAATTCCCCTTTACAGGGTTCTTTTTGTGCTTTTAAGAAGTAAAATGAAGCATCAGGAAGTATTTAAACACTTGTTTGAACAGGTAGTTTTATGGTTGGTTGTTTAGGGTTTTTAGTAATTACAAGTAGCCATTTATACCTGTGCATTAGATAGTCAGGCAGTGAACAGGTATAGACTATCTTTCAAATTATTCTCCAAAGAAATATGACTATTTGTATAGCATTATGCATCACAATCAGTCTTAAAGGATTTAAAGTACTGGAAAGGCTTGCTTGTAGGTTATGTGCAGAGTCTGTGCCATTTTGTTTAAGAAAACTGAGTGCCTTACCTACAGGCTTTGGTATCAATGGGATGTCATAGTACCAATATCCACTTTCATATTAAAGAAGTTGTAAGTCTCTTATAGATAGTAATTTGGAATAGCATTATATATTCCCAAGTATTTCTTATACTGATTTGGGTTGTTTTAACACAGAAGTGTGATCTATGGGTTTGATATAAAGTTCAAGCAGTCATTTGGGAACGATTTATGTATTATGTGTGGGTAGATATATTTGCCATTATGTACACACACACACACACACACACACACACACACACACACTGCTATCAACAAGGGCTAGGTAGTAGTTACCTTTAGAAAATTGTGAAATTTATTTAAATTTAGAGCCTTTAGGGGTCAGTGTTCCCCAAGAAAGGTTAAAAAAGGCTACAGTGCATATCACAAACACATTAGATCTACTTTCTTTTGAATATTTCTTATTATTTGAAGGTAAGAAATGGTGTGAATCATCCAGCTTGAGGAAACTTTAAGTAAAACCAGTATTCTGTTTAGATTTGTAGAACTCTTTCTTTTTTTAATAAATACCCTCTAATTTAATGATTTTTCAATATTATCTTTGGTTTTAATGTTTTACAGAATCATATTTAGTATTCATTTTATACAAAGAGGAACTATCTTCACTTACACATTCTCTCAGTCTAATCCTACATGGGCTAGAGAATTTAAACTTTTTTTTTAATTTTTTTATCTTCAGTGTCTTTTAAAATCATTGTGATTCTACATCAGGATTCCTTAGGCTTATGTAACAATGTAGAAATTCACCACCTAAACCGCTTATGCTAATACAATCTACATATTGCACTTGATTGGAGTTCAAAAATACTTTCAGAAATATTATCTTTGTAAATTAAGTAAAATTCAACTAACATCTTCCTATTTTAAAATTAGTCTAGATATCTTGTACATCTATGGTTCTTGTTTTTTTTTCAATAAACAAACTAAATACTCACAATTCTTCTGCTATAAAATAAATGAACTGATCCTACTGGTACACACCTGTGATCCCAGTTCTTAGGAAGTAGTGGCAAGAGAATCAGGGGTTCAAGGTCATACTTAGCTACATAATGGGCTCAGGACAGCATGAGACACATGAGACCTTGTCTTAAAGAAATAAATTAATAAATAAAACAAGGCAGATGATGACTCTACATGTTATGTCAGTTTTTTTTCTGAGTCAGAGTATGTTTCCTTGTGCTACCATGTATCTCTTAAAATTACTTAGCTCCTATTTGTCTCTGCAAGGTGTGTGATCCTTTCATGTGTTCTGAAGTTTGGTTTTTGTAATGGAATTCCAAGTATGATTTAATAACATTTTATAACTAGACAACTAAAGAAGCATACTAGAAAAACATCTATGATTCTTTTAGACGACTTTGATCATCATGAATAGAATCTCAGTTTTGTGAAGTAATTTATTGTGTTGAGGAAGGAGAAAGAAAGCAGTTATTTAATTCGGGGAGATATCTGTTTCCTTCCAGCAAGATAGCTAGTAGAAAAATTATATTCCCTGGACATATGATTATATACTTCTTTACACTGCAGGTTTGATAGATGGATAACCATTCTGTTCTAAGTTGTAGAAATTAAACTATATTTAATAAATGGCTTTGTTGTAAGCAATGATGTGCTTTTCCTAAATAGATAACTAGTAAGTGTGACTGTATTTGCTGCCTGTGTTTGAAAGAAGATACATTGCACTTGCATTTTATTAATTTCAGTAAAGTGGAATGATAGAAATACCCCAGATTTGGGAGCAAGAAAAGCAGAGTTCCACAGTGTAAGTCTTATTTACTTATTTAGCACACACCAAAACTTTGGTGCAAGTTTTGTAATGCTTACCGTACATGTGGAGTAAAAAAGAGGCAGTCTTTATTGCTATTAAGAATAGCAACTTTGGAATATTAATTTCCAAAACAAAAAAGTGAGGTTATTTAATGGCTATTTAACAAATAGGTTATGAATGTGATAAATATCATTTTCACTTAGGTGATGAAAGTGGCTAGAGATGCTAGAAACAATATAAAAGATTGCTGATGTATTTTATGAAGCCTTTAAATAAATTGTGATATTAGTCCTTATATCTGTGAATAATCAATTTATTAAAAGTTCAAAAATATTATAAACTATTGTATATGATTATTAGCTTAATAATTTTTATTTATATTTAATGTTCAGTATGTCATTAGAAACTTGATTTTTCAAAAAATATATAAAATACAGATTCAAAATTTCATATAGAATATATGAATATGTATTTATATAGAATATAGAATCAACAATAATTAAGTTTATTTTTTTTATTTTTTTTATTAGATATTTTCTTTATTTACATGTAAATTTCTCCTTTCCCAGTTTCCCCTCCAAAAAAACAAACAGCAATAACTAAGTTTATTTTTTTTATCTATCTTTTTATTGAAATTCTGATTGCAATAAAAACTTTTAGATCAGTACCATTGGCATACAGGCTTATATACCTACTCATTTCTGCAAGTACAAATTTAAAATTGTATTTTATGATTTTATGCATTCCTTAAAGGTGTTGTATAAAGAACAGGGCTGCAGTGTAATTAAATTTACTATTTAGCTTCGTATGACTTGGCTTAACAGAGTGCTAATAGCTTCTATAGATGAGCGTCTAGAATATCAGATGGAGGGATGGAGGATTGTGGCAGGTGGCCAGCAGGGACTGAATGCCTGAGGAGATATGGACTCTCCCCTTAGAAAGGTGATTCTCAACCTGTAGGTCGTGATCCCTTTGTGGGGGGGATCAAACGAACCTTTCACAGGGTCACATGTCAGATATCCTGGATATCAGATATTTACATTATGATTAAAAATATTATAGTATAGAATGGCAATCAAAATAATTTTATGATTGTAGATCACCACAACATGGGGAACTGTATTAAAGTGTTGCAGCATGAGGTAGGTTGAGGAACACTGCCTTAAAGCAGTGATGTAGAGTGTACTTTTTCTCAAATGTAATTTATTTTAGTATGTTTAATTAATAAGATTCTGTGTTTCTTTATTTTTAAAGTTTAGTATGAGTAATTCTGTTACTACTTGTGCCTCAGTGGAAGAATGGAATTCTGTATAAAATATTTGTATAAGGTAACATTTTTGGCCGTTTTTGACATTTAGTATGGACTGTTTTCACAGACATCATTTCTGATATACATATGTTATATAGCTGAGTTTATAGTGAGTTCTTTTAAAAAGTATTTCTTGGCAGTTGTTCTTATTATTAGCTTTATTTCTTTCTTTTAAGATCACACCAAAACTGAGCGAATGTTCTCATCTACCTCCTGTTTCCACATGTGTACAATCCCTCTCACTACATACATGTTGGCATTGCCTATAGCCCATACACCTATTCTATGTTCCCTTATGGAAGTAAGGGGAACTTTTGTGAGAATAGGAAAGTCTGTCTCCCTCTCTCAGTATTTCCCTCTCTTCCTTCTTTCCTCAAAATTAGAAAGCATTTTAAATCAGTTGGGGTTATAATTGTCCATAGAGAATTCTTAGATCACTTTTAATCTTTCAGTTTACAGAAAGGACCACCTGAATAAAGATGAAAATGGCAAATAGCTATCTCCTGTGAGGCTCTGACAGTACCCGACTAATACAGAAGTAGAGGCTCACAGCCATCCATTGAACTGAGCACAGGGTCCCCGATGAAGGAGCTAGAGAAAGGACCCAAGGAGCTGAAGGATTTGCAGCCCCTTAGGACAAACAACAATATGAACTAACGAGTACCCTCAGAGCTCCCAGGACTAAACCACCAACTAAAGAGTATACGTGGTAGGACTAATGGCTCCAGCAGCATATGTATAGCAGAGGATGGCCTAATTGGTCATCAAGGACAGGAGATGCCCTTGGTGAAGGCTTTATGCCCCAGTGTAGGGAGATGCCAGGGCCAAGAAGTGGAAGAGAGTGGGTTGGTGAGCAGTGGGAGTGGGGAGGGAGTAGGGTTTTTTATTATTCTTTTTTCTTTTCTTTTTTTCTTCTCTTTTTCGGAGGGGAAACTGGGAAAGGAGATATCATATGACATGTAAATAAAGAAGATATCTAATAAAAAATGAGTTAGCTCAGTTAAAAATAATCTTCTAATGACTAGTTTTCTATTTTTCCTGTTCTGTATTGGGCATATTCTCCAAGCATTTTGTTTAATAAAATGTTGGTTAAAAAAAAAAAAAAAAGAAAAGAAAAAAAAAAAAGAAAATTGCCAATGCATCTTTTCATAGGCTATCCTCCCCCCTCGCCGTCCCACTGATCTAGTTCTCCCCCTTCACCATCCCACTGATACAGTTCTCCCCCCTCGCCGTCCCACTGATACAGTTC